>JAOEHQ010018447.1:0-14931 GCA_025447715.1 Asclepias incarnata
TGGCTGCTTACTTGAAGTTTTAGGCAAAGTTGCTTAAACTGAAAGCTTAACAGTACCAAATATTGAGCCTCTTTCATATCATATTAAGTATATTCCTTTGAAATTAAAAAAAAAACAAAGGTCCATATGTGTAGCCATTGGATATTGAATATGTTAAAAAAGATCAAAGCCAGTTACTGCTGGTAGCTATCCTTTCACTTTGTGCCATGTTTCTTAGTTATTATGAATTTATTGAATCTGAATTTTATCTCTTCACGGTTAACAAAGGTGCCATATGATATGAAGACAAAGAATTGTGCCGATAGAGCTGGCTTTGCCAGTGTTGGTGAACAAGAAGTTCTTGTAAGTGCGCCATTTGCTTCTAAAGTTGGTGGTCCTAATATCGAGTTATTACATGATATTCATCATTTTTACAGGTTGCCTCTCGTGTGGATCGACTTGGAAATGACAGGTATTTAGCATATTGTTGCTTAAATTATATTAAGTTGGTTAAAAACCAAGAACATTTTGTTAGTAACCAGACATGCAACTTTAGTGTTTTTGATCAAGATGTCTCTGCACGACTTTGTCTAAAGCTAATATTTTTATCTATCTTGGTTTAATGATTACATTTTGTGATGACAGGCGGGAAAATAGGTGTTGAATCAAAACCATTATTTTTGCATGGGTCAAAACTGGGAGGTCAGTTTTAGCCTGCCAACTAATCTTGAAGTAACTAATGATCATCTACTGCCAGGTACCGATCAAGTAACTAATGATGGAAACCAGTCAACTTGGCCTGGCCTGATGATTTAGTTTGTTTACATATGGTTGTCAAATATGAGTATATACATTTTATATATCTCGAATTCTATTTCAGTCACTAAACCCAAAAACTTCTAAACTAAATCTAACATGTTTTCAAGTTCTCTTTAGGCCGGTTATCGATCAAAATTTCTACTACGCTGGACTGAAGTTAACATCGCCAACGTTTTCAAATGCTATGAGCAACATGCTTCCAGCATTGACCTTTGTGATGACTGTCCTCTGCAGGTATATGTCTAGAAATACACACATATTTATGTAGCCAATCGTATTTATTACAAACGCTTTTTGTTCTTTTGTCTTAGAATTTGATCTAACAAACGAATTGTTGTAATAAAGTATGGGGAAATTGGACATAAAAAAGGTTAATGCCAAGCAAAGGTGGTTGGAACCATAGTGACAGTTTCAGAAGCCATGTTGATGACACTTTACAAACGAAATGTGGTGGAATTGTTTTGGACCAAGAATGTGCACCCTCACTATACTGAGACAAAATTGATTTACAGGAATATTATGGGTTAAAAGAAAATGGAAGTCAATTGGGCTGGGTTATTTGGCTTGGTTACTAATTTAGTGTTTATGGAAATAACATGGTAAGCCTCCAAATTTGCTTGAGAGTTATCTTTAATGATATTTATATTCCATTGTTACTCTTTCGGTATCCTTTTCATAATTAGTTCATGGTATACTAGATTATTAGATTATTTCAACTTGTAGGTGTTTGTGATTAAAGCTCCTAGATTTGGATACAACAAAAGAGACAATCTAGAAAATTTGGCAGTGCTTACAGGAGGGGAGGTAAAAGAAGCATCGATGTTGGACTTCTTTTTTGCGTTTTGACTGTCAATATCATTGAAACATTTAACGGTTTTCCTTCTTATGTATTTTTTACAATTATTTTATCGTTGTGTAAAAGAGTAATGTATTTTTGGGTTTTAGTATATAGTTTTGGGTTTAAGTGTGGTTAAAAAAAAAGCCTTATTAAAAAGAAAAAGAAAAAGTGTATTTAAAAAAAGTTTGTATGGATTAGTGATGTGTTTAGGTTGAAGTGTTAGAAGATATCCATATATTTATTTTAGATATATAAAATAATCAGATTGTAAAAATCTTTACAAAAATACAAGTTTACATGTTGATATTTGTTTTACGTATCAATTAATTGTAATGAATTATCATTTATTAACACTTGATGAAGATATTTTTAGATCTTTCAATTATTTCTATGGTTTACATAAATATTTTTCTATTATCTTCAACAAATGATGATTTTCATGAAAATGATAAAAACCCATTTTGAATCTGATGGATATTCAAAGGTTAATATCATATTTTAGGGCAGCTACAAGTGTTGAATTTGATAGATATTCAAACCCATTTTGAATCTGATGGATATTCAAACGTTAATATCATGATTGTATCTACTGATATTTTCTAACTATTTGAAATTTTATAAACATTTGATTTATAACCATTTGATATTTTGTAGCATTTTTATAAACATTTGATTTATAAACGTTTGAAAATTTGTATAATATATGACATTTTCTAACATTTTTAAAACATTTGATTCTTTAACGTATTTGAACAAACGTTAATGTAGCAGTATTACGGAGTAACGAACAATAACAGCTACAAAAATTGGATATACAAAAAACAAATTTATTCAACAGCACCGTGTTTACGCGGGCTAAATAACTAGTATAACTATATATATGTATAATATATTCCAACTAAGAAGATAAGTTCTTGTATATTTTTTCTATTTTTTTTTTATAAACAGAAGATAAGTTTCTTATAGAAAGTTATGATATCATTGATATGATATGAGACCCCACCCTTGGTTCAAGAACACACCCAAACACAACCGCACTCTCCTTCCCTTCCTTCTACTCACACCCATATTAAATTACTAATTTAATTAATAATTAATTCTATATCAATTCAATTCCTAATATATACACACACACACCCCTATATACATACATACATACATACATACACTTATAATAATATATCTATAATAATAGTATCTATTCTCAAAAAATTCCCCCAAGCTTTGTATTCCAGATCAAATCGACTGCGGAGATGATAGATGATTTCTAGCAACGGAAAATGATTGTTATATTATTATATCATCTGCTGATTAAACTATTTTTCCAATCGCTAAAACCCTAACCAAACCCGATATGCTAAAGGTATATTTATTTTTATTTTTTAATTATTATTAAGCACTAGTTTTTTTTTTCCAATTTATATTTGCATTTTATCTATTAATTTTATTTATATGTATGTAAGCTTCTTTTTTTTTAAACTATATTGTCTGTTACAGCTTTATGTGAAATTAGGTTTTTTTCTTTCATGGAGTTGACTTTTACTAATTAGAATGCCTAATTAATATTAGGTCTTGCCGCATGCTAATTAAATTTGTATATATATATATATTAATGCGTGGATATATATATATATATATGTATGTATATAATATGTATGTATTTGTATTGATGATGAGCTGACAATGAAGTCATTGGTTCTAGGATACACTCGGAAACGATAGTTTAGTTATGTTAAGTGTTGGATATTATGGAAAAATGCTATATCTGTATGAAGTATTGAGCCTAATCTTATAGTTTTGGGACATGAATCTGGTCATATGCATGGAGATAATTCAGTTATTCGTAGTAGTATTTTAAGA
Organism: Asclepias incarnata; assembly: GCA_025447715.1. NCBI lineage: Eukaryota > Viridiplantae > Streptophyta > Magnoliopsida > Gentianales > Apocynaceae > Asclepias > Asclepias incarnata. Next base: position 3,497 of record JAOEHQ010018447.1, read on the forward strand.
AGAGGTTTCAGCAGGTAAGAGTAAGATTGAAAAAGTTAGGAGCATAGGAGCTATGAGATTTAAGACTAGTAAGTTACGTGTCATTTGAACCCCGAGGTTTTAAAGAAATGTACATACTACATAGCTTTTGTTCGATTGATTTAGTTGATCGTCTGGAAGTTGGGCCAGGTAACTTTGGGCACCTCATCATTATCTAGCTTGTAAACCACCACCAGGTGGTCTAGTGGCAAGGAGTTCTGTTTCCTCATGAGAGGTCTCGGGTTTGAATCCTTCATTAGGCAAATATCTTGGGGGTGGCCAGGGAAATGGTTGGAACCTGCCATGGGGAAAAAAAAATCTGGTTAGGATTCTACATCTAAGTCAAAAAATGGCTCAAAATCCCCAGGTAACTCAAACAGGGAAAACCTCCTTCGTTTACCCGTTTATCATTATCTAGCTTGTAGTTTATATAAGCTAAAAGTGAATACGATAAATACATTGCGATTCATTGCTATCGTAAAACTCTCCTTTGATTCTTCCTGTTTTTATCCCTTCTCTGTTGTCACCTGTCTTAGATGATGTCACCTCTTTCTTTTACCTGTATATTTTCAAACATTTCTCAAGAGTATTCTCAAACACTTGTCTTATAGTCTTAACCTATATCTTCCTAAGATATCACCTCTCTTTTCTTACCTGTATATTCTCAAACATTGCTCAAGAGTATTTGATATGATATATTTTGTATATATGAGGAGACGCTTACGGTAATATACCCCGTAGTATTTTAAGATAAGGTCTCGGCAGGTAATGTGTATGGTAAAATGAGAAACATATTAGCTAAGATGTAAGTGTAGTAAGCTCCAAGAAGTTATGTGTATCTTGAATCTTTACGTTTTTAAAAGGTGAACAGCCTCTGGTTGATTGATGTAGGCGATCCTTCTAAAATGGGATCAGGTAAACTTTAGGCACTTCATCAATATCTTGTCTGTTTCAATTCATTGTTTTTTTAAACCTCTCGTTCGATTCTTCCAAATTTACCCCTAGTCTGTGTTGACATTTGTATTATAGTCCCCAGTCCTCACGTATAGTCAAACACTACTTCAGATTAGTAACCATCATATACTGTATATTCATTTGCATTATGCTATCTTGAAAGCTATAGTCCTCTTCGTCTTACACCCAAATTATCTATGCTAGATCTTATCACGATTGAGGCTTAGTTTTTATACATTGACGATTGCAGCTGACAAATTAAATAAATCTAGTCATTACTCATTACAGTAAAAGCATTGCGAGCATGTTTCTATTAAATGTAATTTGGCCATTCCATTATGTAAATCTGTACATTCTTGATGATGGTTTCTTTCTTCCTCCGTTGTTTTCGTCATAGCCGATTACCAAAAGCATTGAAAGCGTCCTTTTGTCAGCATTCTTAAATCTATGACTCTTTTAAGTTAGATTTTAGATTCTCATTGAGTAATGGCTCAAAATTTGATAATTTGCAAGAAGAAGCTTTATTTAAGCAAATTTTTGAAGATTTTCTTTATAATAGAAGTTAGAATCGGGATCGAAGTGTTAACTTTTTCTGTATATGGAATCTTCTAACAGAAACCTGCGTCAAAGTTATAATCAAGGGTGTTTAAGAATACTTGTGATATTTTCAAATGAATTGGCCATAATTTTTAATAAAGGCCCATTAAAGTATCCTTACATTTACTAGGAATTACTATAGGACGCTGATTACATTACTCTTAGCCAACAAGATTCTTTATATTGTCATTATTTAGATATTTGACTAGTAGTCATTCTTCTCTGAAACTACGTGTTCGGTCCCATTTTTAGGATAAAGGGAGTTTATGTTTCAATTCTAACCACATATATGTAATTGCAAAACTGTTTGATATCAAACTTTATCAGCTAAAGACCTTGGGCTAGCCGTATGTGAGGTGACCCATGGTGGACAAGTTATAGATATTTGTGGATTTGTGTGGACTACCTGTCTTTCCAAGAAAAAGTAATTTATCAATAGTTCATGCTATTGGGATCATTTAAATCATGAAGCTAGTTATTAGTTGAGTTCGGTTATTATTTTATATAGCTCTAATATAATACATAACCCGGTGTTTGCATTATGTTTCAGGATCTGATATGAATAGGCAGAATCTCAGCAACACCATGACTGTAAGAGCTAAACCAGGCCAATCAGTTTTTAAAACTAATGGCCAAAGGGAGGATGGAGGAGTGTCTAGAGTTGAGCCGTACGTAGGGTTAGAATTTGATTCAGCAGAAGCAGCACAAGAATTCTATACTTTTTATGCAACTCAATCTGGATTCAAAATTAGAATTGGTCAACTTTATAGATCCAGAGTTGACGGATCGGTTATTTCAAGAAGATATGTTTGTTCAAAAGAGGGTTTTCAGACCAATACAAGAACTGGTTGCCCTGCTTTCATTAGAGTACAAAAGGGTGATTCTGGAAAGTGGGTTCTAGCAAACATAAAAACAGAGCACAATCACGATCTCGACATTTCAGGTGAACCCCGTCACCACTCTGTTATACAAAGAAAAGCTCATCATCCTGCTCCAAAACCTATATCCGTTGTGTCATCGAGAACTGGAATCAGATCACTTGACGATGATGACCCGTCAGGCGCCATTGATCTAAAACGTCTCAAGCGAGAAGAATTCGATCCAGAACCTGGAGGTGAGCCATGCAAAGGTCTTGATTTTGCATCTGCTAACGACGCTTACAAGTACTACTACACATATGCAGCTAGCATGGGTTTTAAAGTGCGAATTGGTCAATTGTTCCGTTCAAAAAACGACGGATCGATAACTTCTAGAAGATTCGTGTGCTCTAAAGAAGGTCATCAGCACCCTTCAAGAGTAGGCTGTGGAGCTTTCATGAGAATACAAAGGCAAGATTCTGGTAGATGGGTTGTTGACCGTCTTTCAAAAGAACACAATCATGAACTCGACTCTCCAGAAGACACAAGTCGGAAAATGCCAAAGAGTTTTAAGGAAGAACTAAGTAGTGGGTTGGAAAATTTGGATTTAGTTGAAGCAAATGGAGGCCTTAGCCTAGTCACAAGAGATAGAGGAAATGGTATTGGAAGTCGGTGGTATAATGTGCTTCTTGACTACTTTCAAGCCCGTCAGGCCGAAGATACTGGCTTTTTCTATGCATTAGAAGTTGACAATGGTCGATGCATGAGTGTATTTTGGGCTGATGGACGGTCCAGATTCTCATGCACTCAATTTGGTGATGCCATTGTATTTGATACATCATATAGGAGAACGAGTTATACGGTTCCATTTGCCTCGTTTGTTGGTATAAACCACCATAGACAACCGGTGCTTTTAGGATGTGCTTTAATCGCTGATGAATCAGAAGAAACTTTTACATGGGTCTTCCAAGCATGGGTTCGAGCTATGTCTGGAAAACGACCTGTGTCCATACTCGCCGATCAAGACAAACCAATCCAAAATTCAATTTCGCAAGTGTTCCCTGGCACCCATCATCGGTTTTCTCCGTGGCAGTTCCTTGCTAAAGAACATGAAAATTTAGGGGCGTTATTGCCCATGGAAGAGTTCAAGTTTGAATACGAAACTTGCATTTCTCAAAGCCAAACCGCTGGTGAATTCGATTCTGCGTGGAATGTGCTCGTTACAAAGTATAACTTGAAGGAAAACACTTGGTTAAAAGAAATGTACAAAATGAGAAAAAGTTGGGTCCCATTGTATATACGGGGGACTTTTTTTGCTGGCATCCCAGTTGACGGGACCATGAAATTCTATTTTTCCACATGTTTGACACCCCAAGTCCCACTTAATGAATTCCTTGTACGTTACGAGAAAGCAGTAGAACTTAACCGCGAAGAAGAAAGAAAGGAGGATTTCAATTCGTATAACTCAGAAACCGTTCTTCATACGAAGGACCCTTTAGAGGAGCAATGCAGACGGCTCTACACAGTAACCGTCTTCAAAGTATTCCAAAAAGAACTTTTAGAAAGCTATAGCTATGTTGGGATAAAAATAAACATCGAGGGCGCAATCAGCAGATATCTGGTGCAAAGATGTGGTAATGGAGATGAGAGAAATACTGTTGCTTTTAATGCTTCAAATCTTAATACCAGTTGCAGTTGCAGGATGTTTGAATTTGAAGGTATTCTCTGTAGGCATGCATTAAAGGTTTTTCAAATTATGAACATAAGAGAGATCCCGTCTCGTTACATATTGCATCGATGGACTAAAAGTGCAAAATATGGAATTCTTCGTGATGCTGAATCTGCTGGTGGGTCCCATGATTTTAAGGCGCTGATGGTATGGAGTTTAAGAGAAGAAGCCCATAGCTATATTGATGCAGGTGCAGCTTCTATAGAAAGATACAAATTGGCGTTTGAGATATTGCAAGAGGGTAGACGTAATCTATGTTGGCAAAATTGATGAGCATAGTGAACAAAGGTGTGTAGTTCTCATCTACCTTACTTTCGTTACTTTGAAATTTCCGATCAGGTGTAGAGTTAAAAGATTCTAATATTATGAAATTTGCATGCATGGATGACCAGATCTCTGGTATTTGATTCCTGTAAGTGTAATTTGTTGGGGGGTTTTTAATTTTTTAAATAGAACAAAAACCATGTCATCCCTTTGTAACTGGCAGTTAGCTTTTTTACATATAAGGTAGCAAATGTTTGTGATATTTCGCCTTCTATGGGTCATTCTTTGGTTGTAAACACCATATGCTAGAGGTGGTGAAATGAGGGTTTTGGGTGGGTTAAGGAACATGTCAAAGCATAAACATTGTTGGTTTGAGTCAAAAGGATCAAAGGACTGACCCAAACACTTATATGCAAAACTTTCTTATGAATAATTAACGTGTCAAAAATGATTGCAAAGTTTATATTATTTCAATGACTATAATTTTTTTGAATAGATTGATATATGAGTTTTTATGCATTAGAAGTCTACTTTTGGCGGTGTTTGATCGGTTTGACCCTATGGGTGTTTCCTTTTAAGCCCAAACTCACCTCGTCATACGTAAATGTGTCAAGATTACCAAATGTTTTTGTTAATAGGTTTCAGAATTTGGGGATCCAGCTGTGTTAGGCTGTGCAGAATTTACTGCATTAGGATGTGGCAAGGTTGTATATCATCCTTGTGGCTTTCATGTGAATCAGATTTTGACCACTAAATTTGTATTTTCGTTGCAAATCCGTTATTGTACCTCGACTATGCGAAAAACAGCTGAAGTATGTGCTTTTTGTGTTTTCTTTTAACAGTTGCTAAAATCTCTTTGGTGTCTCAGTAAGTATTCATTGTTGTTTTCGTGTATTTTCTCTCATGAAGGTGGTAAGAACTCAAAAGAATTGCATGCTGCGACGTTGTTTCTGTATTATTCAGAAGTAGAATAATCGTTTGCAGTGAAAAAGATATACTATGTCTAAATCAACCCATTAATGTCAATAGTATAGTGATTTATTGGTATTATTTTAGCTTTGAGTTGTCGCATTGCATGTCGTCTTCATGTGTTTATAGAAAGATAAAAACATAATAAAAATATCGAAATAACAATAATTCTAGAAAATGGTAATCTTTGTATGTTTTTTGTTTTTTAGTTTTATGTAATATACAGAGCCAGCTTACTGTGATCAAAGGAGAATAGATAAAAGGTGAAGAAAAATTATCAAACACAATCCTAATAAGATATAAATTCAAGTGTCTGTTAGCGATTTGGAAAGGATCTCAATATATTCGACGCACTGGCATAGTTTCTACATGATCTATTTGAACAAAAAGGATCTCAAGTGGTTGGAGTTTTGGACTCTCTTCCAAGAGGTCTAACGTTCTAATATTGAAAGCACTTTGGTGGTTTACATGGTCACACTTCCTTGTAGACGCATTTTAGTCTGCGTATGGCCGTGTTTGCTCGCATTAAACTCAACTCCCCAATGACGCAACTTAACTTTTGTTGAATCCGCAACTTGAGGCCAACACTTGTAATTATCATAAAGTCCATTTCTGCTCCCCACATGCCGAAGGACCCATGGTCCTATTAAGGTCCAATGTTTGTGCATACGCCCAGGCATTCCTATTTCCATTCATAGGCATTCCCTATTTCCATTCTGCTATGAAGGTCGAAAAACAACATACCCCGTTCATGGCGGGATTGGGTACTGTTTTTTCTTTTTGAATGTCGATTGGATACCGTTGATATTGGAGTATGAAGCTCGAAAAAAAGAGAAAGGTTAACCTCCAATGCCGCGGACTTTATCAAATCCATAGCACTGCCACGCATGCAACATCGATTTTTTATAAACTATAATATTCTATAAGGTTGCCACTCCACTTCTATCAACTTATCCAGGTTGATTGTCATACAATGATGGTATTTTTTCACTTTCCTATTCTTATTTTTAAAGTTTATATAGAATTGGAGTTGCTAAAAGACTTGTCATCATTGAAATAAGCAGCCTCATAATTTGTATGGCTATGTACAATAAAGAAGATGATCTCCGGTTGCTCTTTCAAATCCACATAAAAAATATTCTGAATGTCTGGTTTTCCAGTAGGCCTTTGCGCCAAACATGCTGTAGCCTCTAAATATATTATTGTATTTTCTTTGACATCTATCCAAGGGGGATTTCAGTCTTCCTAGCATTTCAACCATTTACTGAAGTTAGTTATCATCATTTTGTATTATAAAAACCATACATTCAGCCATTATTATTAGTGATGTATAGATTATTGTCCCGCGTATAGGATGAATCTATATAACCATTTACATGTTAAATTTTCGTATTGACGTACATTGAGGTTTTGATACACTACGCGTTGAGAAACAGTGACATTATCCTTATGATGATTCTTTGTGTGTTGAATATCGAAGACTCCATGAGTATATGATAAAATTATCGATTTTTTTTTATAATGAAATTCTATAAAATCAAACTACATAGTTTATTTGTATCAAAAATGTGATAAAGCTAACTCCAATAGACAGTTTGCCAGCCGGTTTGTTTCACTGTGCAAATTGAACATTGTTTTCATTGCGGAGCCAGTTTGTTTGCCAGTTTGTCATATCAATTTGCGCCAAAACAAATCAAAGGCAAATTGAGTTTGTGGGTCAGATTCAATTTTTTTTTTTTTTGTAAATATGTGTGAGTATGTATATTTAATATAATGTTGAATTTTATATGGATGATGATGTGACATAGACAAACTGAGTTTTAATATGTTGGGTTAGAGATAACTAATCTGTATCCATATCATTTGGTACCAAAAGCTTTAGGGTGTACAACTTCCTCTTCCAGGCTGCAAAATAACTTTCTAAAATATTGGCAAATCAAATGTATACAAAAGAAAACTAAGTGATTTCGATGGTATTGATCATCGAGCATTCAACATACCACGCAAGCATGTATATTGTTGCATCCACACAAAAGCTCTCCATTCAACAAGTCAATGGCTTGGAATGTTCTATGGCCTTCACTCCTCTATGAAACGAACAAGAACAAAATCCAATGAATGATGAAAAATAAAGTTGTAACCTTGAACTCTAATGCTATATATATATATATATATAAAGAAAGAGACAAAAGGAACATATGAGCGTGTGAGGTCTTAATTACTCGTTTGTAACATCAATTTCTTTAACAAAAGAGAGTGAATAAAAACTTACATTGGTTTTCGACCATGTAATTCCACTGGTACGCAATTCCTTCACTCTGTTCCTTGGATCTATAGTGATTAAAAATGTAAAAGGATAATGTAAATATATATCAATGAAATTATAAACAAAAATAAATAAATACAAATAATCATAAACTATAGAAAATTAGGATACTAAAATTTAACATAAAAAGATAAACTAAAGTTAAGTTATTAAGAATTAAAATAAATAATGTAAATATATGTAAAAATTAATATAAAACATATTTAAAAAATTCAAACTTATATAGTCACTTATTAAAATTTATCTATAAATATCAATTTAAATATACTCATTTAATAAATAATCATTAATCTTTTTATATATAAATAATTTGTAATTCTAACAAGCTAATTTTAAACATACTCATTTATTTTATTTTAAATAAATAAATAATCATTAATCTTTTTAAATATAAATAATTTGTAATTCTAACAAGCTAATTTTAACAAATTAATACATTAAAATTATACAAATTTAATTTTTATCGACTCATAGTAGTATCAGATAAATCATCGAGGTCAGAATAAACAGAGAAATTATTAAATGTTGTTTGTTCCTGTCGCATGGCGCGAGTATAATACTAGTTACCTATATTAGTAGTAGGAGGAAGAATTTTTAGTACACCTAAATTAGAAAATACGAAAAAGACATCATTCTTTTTATTTCGAAAGCTATATATATAGCTAGCTAATGATTTCTTTCTTACTTACTTACTTCTTAGCCTCTCCTCCTCCTTATTTTTCATCCACAATTCAAGCAACTTGTTTCGCATAGTACACCTTGTAAAACTATTTTCACTTCTGGTTTTCCGAGTCTTTCTGGGAATTCTTTTTATTTATTTTTAATATTTATTTTTGTTTATTGGTAGTTACCACACAAAAGTTGTTAAGACTAGATCTCTTCTGTTTTAGCTATGTTCTTGATGATTTTGGTTGATCGTTTCGAGCAATGGTAAGACACTTTCCCAGAGGTAAGAGTCCTCCAATACTATCACACACATTCGTCTTTGCCTTCGTCGTGGCTATCGTTGCTATAGTTTCGTTTCTTTGTGGGAAAAAGAAGACCAAACGAACGGGTTCTTCATCAAATCGACAAACAACAAAAGCCGACGAGAATACTGAATTACTTGTCTCAAAAACAAGTGATCCTGATCACACAATTGAAGCAACATATGTCAATGTCGTCGAAAATAACAAGAATGATTCTCATGCACCACCTGAATCAACGATAGAAAATGAAAATAAAGAACTTCCACCACCACCAAGATTGGCTAGCATAAGAGCGTCCTCTTACCATGTTGGAGGGAGCTCACGATCTCAAGGTGCAAAACTAACATCAAGTATGAGTATGAGATTATCGGGTCCATTAAAAGGCCTCAAGAAAGGCGCGAAGAAGCAGGATGAAAAACGTAACGATCAAATACTTGAAAATCATAATAAACTTACACGCGAGGATTCTGTTTGGAAAAAGACCATCATTCTTGGGGAAAAATGCAAAATCCCAGATGAAGATGAGGACGATATAATTTTAGATGAAAATGGACAACGAATCACGACGTTTCATAGGAAACCGTCATGTTCCTCGATGTCTCGACAAAGTTCATACATGAATCAAGATGTGATCCGTGATGAACAACAGAACCGAAAGGATGATCTGATCAGTTAATTCATTCACATTTTTTGTTTTGTGTAATTTGTGTTACTAAATGTTCATCTAAACTAGATGAGTGATTGAGTTCTAGCACCATATATCAATATTTGAAGGTGTTATTCTTGTGTTCAACATTCATTACATTACTTGGGCGATACTAGGTTTGTTGTTGCAACCATGTTACAACGAGTGTAAATTAATTTATATTATCACATATAACATTTCATGATGGCATCGATGGACGACGATGCCAATGGACATCCGTTCACCCGATCCACCATAGGTGGATATTGATGGACGAAATCGATGAGTAACATATATGGATATGGATATGGATGTTTGCCGCCGTTAATGGATCAGATATGGATGATTACTTGTCATCCATAGATAACGCGTTTACCACCCGAAATAATACATACATTAGATACAATGTCGGCCCAAGCTTTTTGGTGGCCCTAAGCGAGATCAATTTTGGGGGCCTAGTTTATTAGCATACAAAATAAAGTAAACAGAAAGAAAAAGAAAAAAATGGGGGGATTTTTTAAAAGGAAGGTTGGAACTCTTATTTGATAAAATATACAAAACATTAAGTTCATTATGTAAAATATGGGGGCCCTAGATTTTTGAAGGCCCAAAGCGAATGCTTACTTTTTTACTATATAGGGTCGGCCTTGATTAGATATGTACATATACACGTATACATACATGTCCACACATACTTTAAATTGTTCATCTTATATATTGTTTTGAATTAAAACTAGACGTATCACTATACTAATAGTTAATGATAATCCATTATTATATAACTAGAAGGGTACCCGTGCAATGCGACGGCGGCGGTGTGGTGGTGGCGGCGACGCCGAGTGGCAGTGGCGACGACGAGTAGTGTAGGTTATTAATGTAAAGGTAATTGATGTAAAAAGGGGTAGTGTAGTTATTTTAGGAGTTCAAGGATAAATGTTGTAAATTATTTCATTAATGGTATTTTTGGTACATCAATAAGAGAATTTCATTATACATAAGTAAAGTGAGAGACAAAATAGGTATAAAGAATCATCTTGAAGAAATAGAGGTGGTCATTTGCTTTATAATATATTATAGATTATAGATAGAGTAATGAATCTACCTATATATATATATAAGAGCATGATAAAATAAAAATTAAACAAACAATAACCCTTAGATGATTTTTAACTTTCAATTACAACATTTAGATCTAAATAATTATGTTATCATTGACTTAATTATTAGTCAAACACAACATTAGTCCTTCTACTTTATATAATTAATCAAATATAACAATATGTATTTAATTAGAATTAGACTATAATAAATATATATAAATTTGAAAATAGTTTTAAAAGAGTTTAATATCTTCGTAAAATTTAAAAGCTTTATCGATTATGGGTATGTTTGGCAAAGGTAGCTGTAGCTTTTCATCAAAGCTGTTAGCAGGAGCTTTTATTTTTTAGAGGTGTTTGGCACAGTAGCTGTAGCTGCAACTTAAAAGTATAAAATGACCAAAAAAGACAAAATATTATAACAATAAAAAAAATTATATGTGTACCTCAACTATGTTCTATGTCTTAGACTATTAGTAAACAAATATACTTCCGATACAACACATAAATTCATAACTAAGACTCGCGAGACCTATTGAAACTAGAAAAGATTAACAGCAAGCAAAATATGTGTACAGAGGGCTAGCATAACTAATATCACCAAAACATGCATCATCACATCTATCCCTATGGTTGTGCGTCTCCAGTTTGTAAAACCTATATATAATCTTGAATTCAGCAGACTTAAAATTTTCACTTTATGTGTTTGTAAACATGTAGATAGGAGCAACATCATGAAAACAAACTCAAATATCAGACTATTAAATGTTGTGGAAATATATATGGGTATACTTAAATTAATCCACCATGATAAAACCTAACCATTATACTGCTAAAAAAGTCAGAAAAAAATTAAAACAAAATGCATATGTGAGCCAGGAAGCAATATCAATTATATTCCCAGAAAAAAAAAACTATTACTCAAGCCATCAAAGAAAACTACCATTGCAGTAAAATAAATAGAAGTGACA
>JAOEHQ010018458.1:0-14927 GCA_025447715.1 Asclepias incarnata
GGATTGGAACATGATCAAAAGCATAATCTTTACTACTTGTTGGTGCCTATGGAAAGCGAGAAACGACAAGGAGTTTGAGCAAGCGACGATTAACACTCAACAGGTGTTTCTTGAAGTGAAGACTTTAGGTTTTTTATGGTATAAATGTAGATTAAAACAAGATTCTGTTTCTTGGGAAGATTGGAATAACTTTATTGTAAGTTAATTTTGTATTTTTGGTGCCATTCCGTAATTGCGGAATGGTGTGATATATAATGAGAATGACACATACCTTTCAAAAAAAAAAAAAAAGTCTCAAAGGATTTCATCCATCTAATAACCAATAAACAATGGTCAAAGCAAGTCAACAACAACTCTAACATTCCCTAAAGGTCAAATGTGGGTCAAACGGCTGCTCCATCATTCAAATCCCGCTTGACGGCCATTAGGAAATGATTAGAAGAGTACCCGCACAAAGCGACGGCAGTGACAGCGGCGACAGGTGGAGGTGGTGGCGGCGGCGACTGATGGTGGTGGTGGCGGCAACGACGAGTAGTAGTGTAGGTTATTGATGTAAAAGGGGGTAGTGTAGTTCTTTTAAGAGTTAATGGTAGATGTTGTAAATTAATTTCATTAAAAGTATTATAGGTATTTCAAATAGGTATTATAGGTATTTCAGGTGAAGATGTTTAAAATAGTAAATAAAAAGGAGTGACATTTTGGGTTATCAACTTCTTAGTTGAAAAAAAAAAAAAGAGTAAATATTTTATAATATAGTATAGATAACGGTCAAAGAAAGTCAAAACTCAGCTCTGACAGGTCCTAATGTATGGCAATGGCACGGACCACCAAATTGCACGATTGTAACTAGAGTTTATTCGATTTTTTAATAATAATTGTTATTATGAATTGAAATTGAGAGAATTACGGGGAAAGGTTGTACGTATATATTTCTCAACTCAGCTTGGTTAAAAGGAATCAAAGAGTATTTGTACATACATAACTTAACTATTGCTAAATTGAAATTGAGAGAATAATGATAATCAAAGAGTATTTGTACATACCACAACTTACATAATGATAATCGTTCACTTGGATTCATTTATCTTATCTTTTGTAATTTAATTTCCCAAAAATCAATATTGAATTTAAAAAAAATAAATGATATACGAGTTATATATACTAGTTATATAGTTACAACCAAATAAATGGAAAAACAAATATACACACAAATGCGAGAAGATGAAAATGAAACATACATGTCTTGTGCAATATATATATTCATATGATCAGCGTTGGGTCTCATGTACGATGCATTTCTTAACCTCCATTCTATGAATATGACATCTAAATTTCACCAATACATACTTTATATATATATATATATATATATATAATTAAGCTAATGAATGTAGAATTAATTACAATCGCTTAATTTCAAACATTAATTAATTGTGCATGAACATATATCCTGCTAAACAATAAACATATTTGAAAGACATTGAACCTAACAAGTAACTAATTAATATTATGAAATTATGTATGTAGTTGAAAACAAACCATTCTTTGAGAAACATCAAAAAGATTCAACAAAAAAAAAAAAGTAACAACTTTTTTACAATAAGAAATTGGGTGAAGAAAAGTAGTATGGTTTAGCAATCCATAGATAAGAAATTAATTAACAAAGGTGAAGTTGTAAATTAAAGGGAAAATATATATGTTGCTAGCTGCTCTCACATTCATTTCATCACATGGTTAAATGTAAAATAAATAAATAAATTAAGATTGTGAAGAGAAAAGCATCCAAGATGGTTTTTGCATATTAGTTATGCCCTAAATTAAATATACATGCATAAATATATAGTTTATGAAAGTGAAGTTATGATATCTAAGTAGACTTGTTTGATATATATGTATGTTTAGTTATAAGAATATCCATTAATTAAGCAATTGCTTACTAAAAGAATAATGAAAAGTTTGGATGTGTAACAAATCAGTAATGTTTATTGAATTTTCCAACAAACATTAAAAGTACAAAAGAAAAATGTGAAAATAATGAAAATTTTATTCATCTTATTTGCATGCATCCAACGGAGATCCACACAAGCACCGGTTATGGAAATAAGCCGTGTTATCATATGTTTGCAACCTTCCCCCTGCCGGAATTTCGCCGCACAGTCTATTATAACTCACATTCAACTTCTGTAAATCGAGTGCAGTCAAAGTGTGCGGTAAACTTCCATATATCCTATTATGATTCAAATCTAAGGAAGCCAAGCTTGCAGGAAACTCGTTCATCGTCGAGAAGTTAAACTCGAACAAGTTCCTTGAAAAATCAGCGGCTTCAATGGTCTTGTTGACACCAAAAAACACTGATATGTCTCCCTTGAGCCGGTTTCTTGACAAGTCTAACCATGTAAAGTTCACCTACAGTATTGGATCCAGAAAAAAAGAATAGTTCATATGGGCACCCTATAAATACAATATAAAAATAAATAAAACATACCAACGAAAAATAAGCTAGATATATATATGTGAAAAGTGTGAGAAGTAAACTGATTTACTACTTATGTTAATGGGGGGGATAACATCGGTGTTGTTGCCAGCACCTAGTTAGGAGCTGCTGCAGCTATTTTGTTCCATTACCCCCATAGTCTGTTAAATGTACAAAATATATCCCTCATTTAAAATGTTTGTGAGAGGGCTGTACCGAAGATCCGTGCAGTTAACTGCACTTAATATATGTAAAGTTGTATTTAGCTTCTCAGGTGTATTTAGCTTCTTACTAAGCTTATATACACATCTTGTTCTTTTGAACTAGCGTACCTGAGACAATGACTTGGGTATTGTTCCATTTAGGAAATTATGAGACAGATAGATGGCTGGAACTTTCCCACTGAACGTCCCAAACGAGTCAGGAATGGACCCAGTTAACCTATTCCGGTCCAGGTGAAGGGTTTCAAGATCTGGCAGTGTAGTGAGCTCCCATGGGATGGAACCATTTAAACTATTGAATGACAAATCGAGTGTCTTTAAGCTCTTGAGTTGGCCAAGGAAAGAAGGGATTGGACCGGATATATTAGTCCAGCTGATGGTAAGTGTTTTAAGGTGGGTGAGTTTGGTGAACGTGGCAGGGATTTGTCCAGTTAGGTTGGTGAGTTTACGAAAGATTAAGGTTTCAAGGTAAGGGAGGTTGGCAATGGCATTGGGGATTCGAGAGGATATGTTACTAGAAAAGATGGTGAAGGAGGTGATACGGTCGTTGTAGAGGTCACAATCTACATGTTCCCAGTTGCAGCAGTCTGAGTTTTTTGTCCAAGAGGCCAAAACACGAGGGTTTCCAAGAGATTTTTTGATTCTGAGGAGGGTCTTTTCGTCTTTTCGGTTGCATCTTTGGGACATAGAAAGAGGGAGAGTGAAGTAAAGAAGGGCAATGGTGATGGTGAAGGTGAAGAATGAGGTCTTCATGTTTTGGGTGAGATTTTAACAGTGAAAACCTGTATTTATATCAAGGAAAGGGTAAAGATTGTGGGTAAACTTGTATAATGTATGCAGAGGGAAGACTATGTATAAGTGATAATTGTAAACTATGAAGATAGAAAGATGTTGATCAACACTTCCAATATTTGTGTAGATGCAAGAATGTAACTACAATTAGCTGTCCTTGTACTTCTATTTACCTACCTTTACTTAGTTGTGAAATGGCTATTGTGTGAAATGGCTATTGTATGAACTATGTAAAATAATTAAAAATAAAATAAATAAAAAAATATATATATATATATATATATATATGTATATATATGTACTATGTATATTATATTTGCCAAACTGCTCTTGCCTTGGCCTTTTGAACTTGATTAGCATTTAGATCTATTAATTTGATATGGTTACGAGGGTGTAGATATGCCATTGATAAACTTCATTTATTGCCAGAAACATGCCAAATTTACTGAAGCAATGCTCGAGTACCATGCTAGTTATTTATAGTACTTGAAAACATACAATAATGATAATGTCTCAAGGGATGCTACACATCAAATTCCGTAGTGAAACCCACAGGAATTAAAGCAAAATCTCAAGTCATGTCGAGAAAGAACCATACATGTACAATGTAACAAGAGCGACAAGTTCATCAAATTTTGAATCATTATTCTTAAAGAAAACTACATTACAATGATTAAAAAAATAAGTGAAGTTAAACCACAAATTGAAATTGTTAAAATTAAACCATTCGCAGAAAATGTACACGAGAGATCTATTGGTTCCTGTTGCATATTAACTTTACAGTGTTAGTAGCGTCTTCTCTTTGTGTTTACCGTTTATGATGTTTACAACAATCATAAAGGGGGCTCCTTCCACTGTAATCTGTTTAACCCATCTCTAATGGCTCTACGGAACTCACCATTGTGGAGAATGAATGAAGAAACATGGCCACCAGTTACCCATCTCACTTCTGATCCTGGCCAAGCTCTTTGGACCTCCAACACAGAGTGTTTAGGAATGTATCCATCATCCTAAGAAACATCAAGGTCAATAATGTCAAAAGAAGGAAGAAAAAAATTGACGATAGGGGGTGTTTGGACATGCATTTTGATAGTATGTGGTTGTAGATAATCAAAATCTGAAAATCATATAATCAACCATGATAAAAACGGCTAACATCAACAACTTTTTATTACTAAAGAAACTACTAACATATAAAACAACAGTACTGCCGTACATGACATCTTAGTGAAAGAAGTAGAGGTTGTGTGAATTGGAAATAAAAATCTCTCGAATTAGGTTTAAGAAAGTAGTGACTTTGTTTCACACTTGAATGAAACCGCTCATCTAACCCCTAAATAAACTGATAATAAGAAGCAGAATCAAGCAGAATCTAATCTGTTTATACAAACATAAGAAACTAATTATTGTGACTTCAAGCGACGATAACACTTTCAAAAATGAATCTCCGAGAAACCCAAAACAATACATGCATGGTTTGAGCAACAGCTAATGGAAGTTGTGTAGTGACAACCAATAGTTCTCAGTTCTCAGCTTCTCACCCTATTTGTAATTAAACATAAAGGATTGTATACACATATAAAAAGGATTTATATTTCTTTAAAAAAAACACAAAGGTCGTCCGAAGTAAAGTACTTACAGTAGCAGCCACCAGAATAACTGCATTTGGGTTTTTGGGGGTTGGAAAGCGAGTGACATCCGTGAGAGATAACACGTGCCTCATTCTCTCTTGTACTTCATCAAGTGTCATAGCTGCTGAAAGATCCTCTCTTAGTGCATCCCATGCAGTGGCATGCTTCAATACACCTTCACAGAATGCTACAACAGCCGAGTGTGGGGATAGAAACGGGAATGTAGCTATTGGTGTAGGGTGTAAGGATCCAACCATGGCAGCGTGTACGCCACCTAAACAAGCAATGAAATTGAAGTTTCAAATATGATAATAATCTTGATATAAGATGGAACAAAAAGTTCATTATACCTAGAGGTAGCAAATTGGACAGGAGAGAAACGGGCCTAACGATTTCTGTCAATAGCTTTTAACTAATTCATAAATAGCTAGTGTGCCAAATATGATTTATGTCTATAGCTTTTATACACTTAAGTACACTTCGGACAATTAATGACCTGTTTGGCCCATTTCCTTATAGCTCATTTTCTTTCACATGTTTAGCCCACTAGAGATAAAAACATAACACGGATCAAACTATTCATAGTTAGGGTCAAACTTGCCACCTCTAATTATAATCAACACATCATTTTTCATATATAACGGATAAGAACTATAATTGTGATAAAATTTTCATTTCCTTAATATCTAAGATACAAAAAATATATGTTTGCGCTGCAGTATAAACAAACTCTATTTTTTAGGACACATCCACCAGAGGATGTGTAATTGGCCACTTCATCTCATTTTGAAATCAAAAATTGCCCTTCCACCGCAAAAATGTAAATAAATAAAATAAAACTAATTCACATGTTTGTCCTTTGAAAACAATGTTATGTTAATGAAGAGCAAGTGTGTAAGGAAATGTTGGTTTTTAGGCATGAAAGTACAATTAGTGAAAGAAAAAGGTGATAAGATATGGTAGCCAACTGAAATATATTATGTAAAGGTTGATCAAGAGAGTGTAAGTAAAAAGGTTACCCATGCTTAGACCACAAACACCCATTTTTCCGTAACCTGCTTCAGAATCTAACCAATGTAGAAGACTGCGAGCTTCTTCAATGGTAGCTCTTCCCAATAACAACAAATCACTCACACATAACAATTTTGATCCACTCTGCAGAAATGGCCGTCTTTGTCCATAAAAAGGGCTGCATGGTTTTTGTAAAGAATGAATAATAATATGTGAGCAAATGAATCAATTATGTGATTGGTTATTACCTCTCAAGAACCATTGTTGCTATATTTTCCTTCAAAAGTGGACCGCCAAGACGCAACCTTCGCTCAAAACTATGGTCCCCAGTACCTGAAATATAAGCCTGAGTGAACAGATATAATTCAATCCAAAACATTAGAATAAAAGATGATACCAAAATATTAGGGACAATAGAACCAAGGTGAGAGGAGGATAAAGTTTAAAATGGTGTTTTTCTGCTAAGATGCAGGACGACAAACTAAATGGAATTTGACAAGTCTGAATATTAACAAGTATCACGAGTAAACATGTCAAGACTCAACAAGTTAACCATTCAGTCATTTATGACACCCGGTACCATAAAAAAGGAGCAGAAACATTACCAGATGTTTATCACAAAACCACACTAATTATATACAATGCAGATCTGCAATGATGCCTCATGCTGACTATTCGTATCAAACTTATCTCACATATATCTGATGCTATGCTAATCCAGTTAAATAAGGAACTTATAGCACGGTCATACTGCAGGGAACATGCAGTTATATGATCTTTTAAGCTCAAAAAATTGACATGATTACACACCCTTCAATATTTATTTACAATAAACAGTACCTTGGAAGATCAGGTTAACCAAGATTTATTCTGGATTATCATTCAATTGAATTGTAAAAGATATAACTCACTGAATGAGCAGGATTTTGTTTATTCAACTTCTAACATATGGCTGCATGTTGCTCATCCACGACCATTTCAAGTAAATTCAAACATTGTGCAGATAAAACTATTTATGCAAAACTATTTATGCACCCCAAGCTTCCAGAGCATCCCCTGTCTAGGACTCTTTAATGTTCTTACTCTAAGTTGACATTTGTTAATAAGAGCTTATAGAAGATACCAATGTATGCCTTCTATGGAATGATGATACTCAATACTGCACCCTTTGGGTCTCATCTAAAAATAGTGCAATGTGAAGAACTTTTAAAATGTTAATATGACTTGTGCTTCCTAAGTTATTGAGTTTTTATTAGCTTTCATAGACAACCAATGTAACCCTCTGTCAATTTAAATTCCACAATACAATTCTCTCTCCAAAAATTTGCAACTCTTTCAAAGATCTATCTCTATTCGTTACTCATTACATTGATGACCATCTACCAATAACACCCAAATCAAGCTTATAAACATTGTATACGTGCTCATTCATTTCTCATTTTCGATTAATAGTTTTGTTGGCTCGCATAAGTCCCTTTATGCTTTAAAACAAACTTTCACACAGTAATTCTCAAGACCTAGAGAAAAAATCAAAGTCGACTTTCAATGGTGGCATGTTAAGTTGCACTTGCTCAGAATAACAGTTTTTTAAAAGAACTTGCAATGTTTAAGGATATCATCATTAGTGGCAACAATCTTGACCAGTTAACAATCTAATATCAGTCATGGATTCTTCTAGCATCCCAGAGGCTAGGTGAAGGTGCAAAGTCACTTATCAACTAGGCCTTCATTACAATCACAAAAATGGACTTCCATTCAATATACAAATATACATGAAACCATTTAAATGTAATGTTGTTAAAGCTTCCACTTCAAACATACACATATATCACTACTCAATCATAAAAACAATATATCTATACACTTCAATGGGAACCCCTTGATCCCATGTACCGCATTGGTACCTGCAAAACCCCCATGCTGAGTTTTTTGCATCGATGGTTAGCTACCATTCTCAGTCTTGCCTTTGGCAAGAATCGAACCCGCGTCCCTCAAGACAACAGGCTCTCAATGAGTCAATGGTGTTATGGTGGCCAACCCACCCAAGTAAGTTGGTTAACATTACCAAAATTAACTTAACATAATCTACAAACATTATCTCAAGTCCAATCATATTTTATTTTATTTTTGGTAATCATGGGTGTCCTACTCTCTTAGCGAGCAAACTAATCCCAAGAGCTGACTCGCTTTGCGAGACCAGAGCAAGTGAGACTCTGTGGCCACTAGGGTGATTTTTTTTAAGGAACCAGGTGAACCTGAAGTCCAATCATATTCACAACAGTAAAATAGTAAAAATGTCAACTTTTGGTGTACCTGCAAGATGAACAACACAAGCCATTTTGTGTGGAGGCACGAACTTTGGGGCAAGAAAAGCAACTCTTGCAGTGTGACTCTCAGGAGGCAATGCATTAATAAGTTGTTCATCACAAGGAGTCCTAAAAACGCCTTCTTTCAAACAAGCACTTTTGGTTTCCCAAACTGTTCTCCAAATTGGCTGAATCAATCTTGGACCTTCAACAACCGGAAAGATTTGCTTTATCATTTTCTCTAAAAGATCAAGTTTTGTGCCACCCCATCCTCTTGAAAAAAAAGGTGTGCTTAGCTTTGTTCTGTGCATACATGCACCATACACATGGTCTAATACATAGTGAAACATTCCAATCTTTATAGCCACCATACTCAAAACTTGAAATAATTCAAGAAAACACTTGAAAATTAACCAAGCTTGTAACTTTTTGTCAGTTTATATAAATTCAAGCTAACACAAGATTGAACTGAAGATAGATACAACTCAATGTGAAATAAATCAAGAAAACACTATAAAAATTAACCAAGTTTTTAACTTTTTAAGAATTTATATAAACTTGTAACAAAAACTTGAATTCACCACAAAATTGGATTGAAGATACATACACCTCAATGTGAAATCAACTAAAAAAACCTTATAAAATCAACCAAGCTTGTAACTTTCAGTCAATTTATACAAATTTGAAACTAACTGTCGAATTTACCAAAACATAGATACATCACAATGTGAAATCAATCAAGCAAATCCTTTACAAATAGTAAAGCTAGTAACTTTTTGCCAATTTATATAAACCTAAAACAGACCCACCAATCAAAACACTTGAAATCACCTAAAGATTGGAATCTTCAATCAATGCCCACAAATTTAAAATCCAAAAATCACAAAAAAAAAATGGATTTTTAATCAATTTGAAAGATACCCAGATGAGAAAATGGACTGAAATTGCAAAGTATGATGTGGGTTTGATGAAATACACAATCTTGTCTTGATAGATAAAAAATGACCCAATTCAGTAAGTGGTTAAGTGGTATTTAAGGGATTGGGATTTAGCATTGATTGAAAGCAATTAATTAATTAAAAAAGATATTAAATGTATTTTATGAGATATGAAAATGGAAATATTTGTTTGGAAAAACCAAAGAAAGAAAGAAGGTGGAATAGGGAAAACTGTGGGCGAGAGAGAGAAGAGTATACATATTCATATACATGGAATATACTGACAGGGTGGATAAGATTATAGGCTTTTTTAGCCCCTACGTCTCAATCGCTTTCAGTTTTTTCTTATTTTTGGGTCAATTGTGACTTTTAAGGTTTTGTAAGATCAACTCCCCACATCAACAACATCTTCTTGCCGTCGCCATTTTCTCCTTTATCCAGGGCGGCCTACAAAATTAAGTATTTATTTTGGTTATTTAAAAGTTTAAGGCCTTTATATCTATATTACCTTATAAAAGAGATGGGTAGTGTCTTAATTTTTAAATATTTTAAGAACTCTAAATTATGGTAATTAATTAATCATACTATCTATCTATCTATACTGCTTTATCTAATCATTTTTATCATACAATATTTCAGTACAATTTTCAAAAACACTTGTATTAGATAATCTAAACTAGCATTCTTTGCTTCATGTTCGAAGTTTACGAAATTTTGTTTTTAAATTCAAATATAGATTCACACGTGAAAAAATTGAGAACTCATCTACTCCACGCATTGTGCGGGTATATTTTCTAGTTTTACATAATGGGCTTAATATTTTATATTTTATATATTTTAGCCTTAATGTTTTGTGTGTATTTTACCCTTTCAGATCCAACCTTCTTTTTTTTTTTTAAAAAGATCGACAGAAACCTCACACAGCTCTCTCCAGTAGGAATATGGACTGTTTTTGGACCAACTTCTCCATTTAAGAGCTTGTTAGGCCTCCCCCTATCATGCCTCCATCTTCTCATCTTCACTGCCACATCAGTTTTCTCTCTCCAAGACACACCCAAGAACACCACTCTCCCTATCATACCATCTTCATCACACCATCCCCAATTAAAAACTATTAAATCATACACACATATACTTGTTTAGGTCCCACAAATCTCGTCCAAGCCGTTCGTTATATCGCCGAGTGAAGACATGCCGAGCTTTTGCAATTGAAAATGAGCACGCCGAGTAGCAGGATGAGAGCACGCCGCTCCATAGGGAGCGGCCTTAGAGACTAGAGACGGTATTATTTTTGTTTTAGGTATTTAAAACTTAATTTGTTTTTTTAATATAGCAAAAATAATCATATAATATATAATTAATCCGTACATCATATAGATATTAAAACTAGTATAATAGTATGTATATATACCATTATTCGGTGGAGTTTCCTTTTACATGTCAATCAATGATGGCTTTATATTACATTTCATATGATAATTGACAAAGAAATATTTTCTGAAAGTCAAAATTTTCCAGATGGAATTTTTTACGACTTTGAATTTCAGTGCTCACAAATGTTAAAGTACTAGTCAAAACTATTTGATTAACATAATTGCTTAAATTTGAACCATCCAAGTCGATTTCATCTCTAGAAATGAATAGAAACTTCAAACTAGTATAAACATATGTTGTAGATGTACAATTGTTTTTATACAACAATAACATACCTTTATATGAAAATCGAGACTTTTAACATTAACATACGACTTAACCGGTATTCATCTAATTGTTTCCTAGACAATGGGTAAAGGTAAATTACAATGAACTAACATTGCGGGGGGTGGATTTATGGGGTATTCAGAAGTCTCCATTTCATCCTAAGCATTCGTATAACTTAGGAGTAGGAACAGTATAGTTGTCGTTCTAAAAAATATTTATAACTAACATTGTAAAACCATACAAGAATACGATAAAAACAATAGCGTCTAACATATCAAGGGAATATATATCTTCATGACTTCGTGTATCGTTGCCCTTCATGGGTTAGAAAACGTCAAAGGATATGTATCATACTTCATTATTGTTATTTTTTTTTGACAATTCCAAACAATCTTGTTTATGTGTCGTGTATGATCATGATTCTTGATGTAGAAGTAGAGTCAAAACTAGTAAGGAGGTTTGCGTTTTTAGCGGAACTTGAAAAACCTTTTTAAGGAGGCCGGTAATGTAAAATATTTTTTTTCCGATGACCGATGCTAAATTTTACACTATCAACTCAAAGTTTTGGGGGGCCGGAACCCTCCCTGTCCCTTAGTAGTTCCACCCATGGAGGTTTGAGGGTGCTCAACCCCTATAACTCACTCAAATTTATATGTAAATTTTCAGCCTATAGCATGAAATCCATATTGAGTTTATCTAAACGGTCTATTTCAGTTAAGAAATTAGTCATCGATCCATATTATAAATAGGATTGATAACAAACAACCGAACATCGTATTGAAATGCCAATCCACTCGATCTAACACCTTTAACTAGTCATTGTTCTCTACTTTGTTATCATTCGTTAGTCGTCTCTTTTAATTTCGTGTAACCGTGTTTCGTATTATACTTATGGCTTCTTTTGATCTTTTGTCATTTTTTTTTTATCACAATCTACATAATAACACAATGATAAGATTTGATATTATACGCAAATTAATAAAGAAGTTTTAAGTTGGTGAAAAATTAGAAGATAAATGGCTTAATTAAAGAGGTGAAAAATTAGAAGATAAATGGCTTAATTAAAGAGTCAAAGCTATTCAAAGTAGCTTTTTTGGGGGGTTTTATTTCACTGGAGCTTTTAATTTTTGAAATTACATAAAGACCATTTTCATTATTTTTTGATTGGAGTTTTTAATATCATTTTTTTTGTTGTTGTCATTTTACACTTTTAAGTACATATACAGCTACCGTGCCAAACATTTTTATAAAATAAATGCTATAGCTAATAGTTTTGGTTAAAAGTTATAGCTTATAGTTCCAACTAAAAGCTACAGCTACCGGCTACATCTACTTTTGTCAAACATACCTTAGGACTTAACATGCTTAATAAAAAAAAATAATTAATCCATTAAGTCAATTACGGATGTTTGATTTTAACTTAATAAACAAATGTCAACTATTTATTACTTAGTCAATACAGACATTATTTATTTATTCATACACTTTTATCGACTCAGTATTTAACATTTAAAATAACAAACACTCCTTAATGAAAAACTATGAATAAGCTATGGTAATTGTTTGTTTTTATAAATATAAATATAGGGGGTATTATATGCACTGTAATTGTGCATATGATATGTACTGCTTATCTCACAATCTGTTAAAATTTTTATTTTATTTTCATGGGGGTAAACATATGAAGGGAGATCTGCGGTGCAGATCATTACCCCGTAAATATAAATGTATGATAACGATAGTATGTGAAAAAGTATAGTAGCCATCAAACACACTCATTTTTCTCCGATAATCCCTTGCTTTCTCTTGAAGTCGTCATTGTCACACATGTAATATCACCACTTAAATATCTGCTTGATCATGCAATTATACGTTACAGTGTTACACAACCCCACACTAAACATTTGACATGTTATGATGAAATTGATGTATTCTTTTGTCTTCATTGTTGAAGAACAATAAATTTGGGTACCCTATATATGTAGCTTTTCTTAATTGATCTCTATGCAATTATTTTTATTTTTTATTTAAATATTAGTCATTACAAAATTATTGTGACAATGCTTCAATACAAATTAAAGTAGGTTACTCCTTTGATCTAATATAAGTCAAAATATCTAATAAGGGACAAAGAGGAGATAACTTATACTTAAACTAATATCTATCTCTTCTTAAAACATAATTAGGTTTATGACATAATTAAGAGTGTGATGAATTCTCTTCGAATTTTTATTGTTTGAAACGAACTTTCAAAAAGTTCATTTGATGTAAAGAATTTACCAATCCTTTGAAATTTTGTCTAAAATTATCTCGATATACAAGTTTTAATTAATACGTTGATCACAAAGAAAAATACATTATATAAAAATTAGTTACGAATTTTTTTGCATGTGTGACAATGGCGCGAAATTGAGTTGCTTCCCCTATTTTCTTTTCCTTCATCCTATCCTTTCATTTCTGCTTAAGCTTCCCCGATTTGGGGGATTAATTGATTGGATACCCGAGAATTATAACCTTTCCTATGAACAACTTTTACGACGATAGATAGGGGTTAGGTTGTCACAAATTAAAAATCTGGGATTTCAAGTCAGAAGTCAAGTCACGAGTCGATAACTATGATATCTACCATAAAACCAAGACGAATAATACGATGATATATATAACACGTTACATATCGGTAGACCGACGATATTTGATTGAAAAAATAACATGTGTGGTAAATGTAAAAACTAGGGTTAAATGCAAATTTCACCCCTATGGTCCTTCAAAAAGCACACTTTTCATCCCTGTCGTTAACTTTTGAACTTTTTTCATCCCTGTGGTGGGACTTTCATCCATGTCTCCATTAGCTCCCTCACGTGCAATTCACATGAGGGGCATTTTGTCATTTTAACATGCTTCTTCTTTCCAAAAAACCCAGAAACCCTTTTTTTTATTACCAACTCCCATCTCCAAATCATCCCTTTTTCACGTGAGAGGCGCTTTCCTTCTCAATAAAACACCAACACCCATTTCCAAATCACCCCCTTTTTATCCTCTCCAATCAATAATAATAATAATAATAATAATAAAGCCTTAAAATTCCATCTCCCTAACCCCCCTAATTTGTTGACAATAAAAAAAGAAAAAGGAAAAATAAAGTAATACAGATAGATACACATTTTTGTGTATATTCAATAAAAAAAATTGTATATATATTCTATATATATATATTTGGCTATATTCTATATAGATAGATAGATCGGTTATGTATTAATACAGACTAGAAATCTACCCGTGCAATGCGCAACGATATATGATTTTTATAATATTTAAATTCAAATTTAAGTCAAAATGTTAATTTTAAAAAATAAATTTCAAAATTTTCGTTATTACTAAAGGATGACGACAACCGTCTTCAACGATCGCCGACATAAAACCAACAATCACATTATATATTGGATGATATGTAAAGTTTTTTGTTTTTAACTAAATCATTCCCAAAATATATGGAGTTGTAAAGAAATTGTTTGTTGTAAAAATCTCTACCATTATTTATATGTTTGACTAAATAATTTCCGAACTTGTAAAAGCACAACTAAATGAGGTAGATCATTTCAATGTATACAATAGTATCTCAATAATAAGTTTTAAAATTAAAAAAAAAAAAGTCGAACTATACAAAATAAAAACCAATTAGGGTATATCATTTACATTGTAAGGCCTCACCCTATGGGTGTTCATCATTTCCTCGTCGTTCTCATCGTGGTTTGCCAACATTGGCACCATCTCGTCATCTTATGTCGTCGTCTTATGTCGTCGAATTCATGAAAGGCTTGGACGAGTTATGTGTGTGTAAGATTAATGTTTTTTTT
>JAOEHQ010018469.1:0-14926 GCA_025447715.1 Asclepias incarnata
GGTTTTAGTGGTTAAATTTTGAAAATTGAATTCATTATGAGAATTATTAATGATTGATCTGTTCATTCCATTGAAACTATTAATAAACAGAATTTGTGTTTTGTGTTTATTTAGAGCCGAAATAATCTGATACGTAGAAGCATGAAATACCTAAAAGACCATAGCTTTAATAAGCTGAAACTCGATATTTGGTAAGGTTTCTGGAGTTAATAAGTTTTGGTTTATTGATAATGCAGCAGCCAAAACCATTGAAGAATTTAAATGGGCAGATATGTCAGATTTGTGGCGAGACCGTAGGCCTAACTGAAACTGGTGATATATTTGTTGCTTGCAATGAGTGTGCTTTCCCGATATGTAGGCCATGCTATGAGTATGAAAGAAGAGAGGGAAATCAGCTGTGTCCTCAGTGCAAGACTAGATATAGACGACACAAAGGTTAGCTTTCTGACTTTTGGTCATTGGTGGAGGATAAATAAAGTTTTGGTTTTTAATAATGTGGATTCATCTTCCAGGGAGTGCGCGAGTTGATGGCGATGATGATGAGGATGATGTTGATGACTTGGAGAACGAGTTTAATTATCCTCAAGGAAACAAGGCAAGACGCGAATGGCAGGGAGATGATCCTGGTCTTTCTTTATCTGCTAGACATGAGTCTCAACAACCGGTTCCCCGTCTCACCAATGGCCAACTAGTGAGTGATCATTTTATGGATATGACTTGCTAATTGAGATTGTAAATACTGAACAGGAGGATAGTTGATGTCCAAAGTATATTCAATTGTCCATTACCTTCTGTTGTTGTAAATATGTAGGCTTACATTTTCTATTTTCAGGTATCGGGTGAAATTCCAAGTGTTACCGACAATTTGTCTGTAAGAAGTACATCTGGTCCACTAGGCCCCGGTGACAAGCATGTACATTCACTTCCATATGTTGACCCTAGACAACCAGGTGCGTTCTTGGCTATACCTACTATGGAGAAAAAACTATAATTTGACAGATAATAATTTCATATATTTGCAAAAATGTTGTTTGATATATTTTATACTTCCTTGTAGTTCCTGTAAGAATTGTAGATCCGTCAAAAGACTTGAATACTTATGGCCTCAGTAATGTTGACTGGAAGGAAAGGGTGGAAGGGTGGAAGCTAAAACAGGATAAGAATATAATGCAAATGAGTAACAAATATAACGGTGAAGGAAGAGGAGGCGAGATTGAACGCACTGGATCAAATGGAGAAGAATTGCAAATGTAAGGCTCATCTTTCTATACTGTATCCTTTAACAATTTAAATGTGTAATTTTATGTTATGTGTCGAAAGTTGTGGGGTTGGGTTGACCCAAAGCACTTTCTACCAAAGATTATAATTTTTGTGTTATCACTTTTTACAACCTGTTTGATGGTTTGAGCTACTTGAATTCAAGCTACTTTTATTTGTTTATCTTGTTTACCTGCTAGAGATTAATTAATAATCTGTATCACCATAATTATATGCACACAGGTCACAATGGCAACTTCTGTTATAAAACTAGGAGTATATAATTGATGTAAATCATTAACCTACACAATGGTTAATGATCTTTAATCACATGCTGACTGGATTTGTGTTGTAACAGGGCCGATGATGCTCGCCAACCAATGAGCCGAGTGGTGCCTATTTCATCTGCTCATCTGACTCCGTATCGTGTTGTAATCATTCTACGGTTGATCATTTTGGGTTTTTTCTTGCAATACCGTTGTAGTCATCCGGTGAATGATGCTTATCCTTTGTGGTTGGTATCGGTTATCTGTGAGGTGTGGTTTGCGTTATCCTGGCTTCTCGATCAATTCCCAAAATGGTTTCCGGTTGAGCGTGAGACCTACCTTGACAGGCTTGCAATGAGGTAAACTGAATATTGATTGTAAATGTTTAGTTTGGAAAGTATGTATGCTTTTCAGTAATTGCTAATGACACCCATAGAGGTGGCAGAGTTGGCAGGCTGGCTGGTTTGGGATATGAATCAATTCGGGTGGGTTGACCCGAAAAATTTTTGTCTAAAGTTCTTACTTTTTAAAGTAAGTACATGTTGAATGTGATCACGAATTTACTTGACCCACCTATTGGATGTGATATTGCTAGTTCACTTTTGTTATTATTTATTTGAGTATGTCTTGCGCTCCAATCATTATTTTTGTTCTAATCGGTTGACCAGGAAAAAACAATATTTTGTCCTAAACACTTTTTTATCACAAAAATATACAATTTTTCATCACAGGAATATATCGTTTGAATACTTTTAGTAATAATAAGAATCCACGAGGTAATATGCTTGGTTAAATTTGTTTTTCAAAATTGCAATCAATTTGACTGTATTTGAAGTTCTGGAAAGAAATACCATTCTGGTAATATATCCAAAGGAATTAAAAACACATCTTAGGCTTGTTTTTGCCTGTTTCTTTTTATCTAATTTTTTTTTATTTAACCCACTACATATAAAAAATAGCCTGAAGCGATCCATTTGTAACTCAACGAGTCAAAATTGCCAATGCCACCTGTAGGAAATACATTTCAAAATGAATATAACGAGGAATATGTGTTGTTTCAGATTTGATAGGGAGGGAGAGCCATCACAGCTAGCGCCTATTGATGTGTTTGTGAGTACCGTGGATCCTCTAAAAGAACCTCCCCTCATCACAGCAAACACCGTTCTGTCAATTCTAGCTGTGGATTACCCTGTGGACAAAGTCTCATGCTATGTATCTGATGACGGTTCTGCTATGCTGACATTTGAGGCACTCTCCGAGACCGCAGAGTTTGCAAAGAAGTGGGTACCGTTCTGCAAGAAACATAGCATCGAACCCAGAGCACCCGAGTTCTATTTTGCTCAGAAGATAGATTATTTAAAGGACAAGATTCAGCCTTCTTTTGTCAAGGAACGTAGAGCAATGAAGGTGAGTAGTTCGATTTGTACTTTGACTTTTATGGTCATAGCTATGATATCTGATTTTCTTAATTGACATGTTTAATTTGTAGTTGATGAGAATCGACAAACTATGTTGAACTACGTAAAGAGTTATGCGGAATGTGAAAATAATTTATATCTATTTCAGTCCGAGCAAAATGTTTTCAAATAATTATAATACCTATTTAGTAGCCATTGGTCATGAATAGAGTTGTACGAATAATTTTGTTTCAATCTTATTGATTTATATTTTTTTGCAAATTTACTCATAATATATATTGATGACAGAGAGAATACGAAGAGTTTAAGGTGCGGATCAATGCTCTTGTATTCAAAGCACAAAAGGTACCGGAAGAAGGTTGGACTATGCAAGATGGAACTCCATGGCCCGGAAATAACCCAAGGGATCATCCAGGAATGATCCAGGTGAACCATGTTCAATTTATAGATTATATGTGAAAATCAATTATTCTAAAGTTGCATGAAAAGTTCAATAGTTTTTATGGTTCTAGCAATACTATAGACTTGCCTGTTGTGATCATTGTAAATTAATCATTTTTATTTAAGGGTACTTTGGCATTTGACTAATAGTCAAACATTATTGTTGATATGGTTGTGTAGGTTTTTTTAGGACACAGTGGAGGTGTTGATACAGATGGAAATGAGCTACCGCGTCTAGTTTATGTTTCTCGTGAGAAACGTCCCGGTTTCCAACATCACAAGAAAGCCGGTGCTATGAATGCATTGGTTTGTTCACACTCCTTTATCTATCAAATCTTTTTTAAGGTTTTTGAAAACATTCTCATGGTGGCAAGATTGAAGATAGGCGGGTTTTGCGGGTTGGTTAGACAGGTCAATGAGGGGTTTTGGTCACTTTGGTACTGGATGAAATTTATCCGTCTGGTCGGGTAATTTCAACCCGTTGGACCTGTTCCTATTTTACCTATTTGAGATAAAATGCAACCCCCAAGTGATCAACTCATAAGTAAAAACGGGTTTAAATGCCACGTCAAATTAGGAACAAAGCTACTTCTTTTTGTAAATATGATGCATTGGTTTTATATAGTGATAAAAGCCTTTATTTTATTACAGATACGAGTTTCTGCAGTTCTGACCAATGGGGCATATATTTTGAATGTCGATTGTGATCATTACTTCAACAACAGTAAAGCTCTTAAAGAAGCCATGTGTTTCATGATGGATCCTGCTTATGGAAAGAAGACATGCTATGTTCAATTCCCTCAAAGATTTGATGGGATTGATTTGCACGATCGATATGCTAACCGCAACATTGTCTTCTTTGATGTATGTTTGATTCTTAGCCCCATTAGTTTCTAACACTTGAATAAATAGATGTCGCCTCTTGATTATCTAAATAATAGTTTGATACTAGCCGCAACAAAATTGATCATCTATGGGTAACATTATATCACCTAATTACGTTTGGTTAAAGCTAATTTTAGAGGCTTTTAGTCTCATCTCACATGAGGAGTCCCTTAACAAGATTACCCTTTTTGTTCATTTTATGTATTGACTCCTTTAAAGTTCAGAATTTGCCAAATATTGTAAAGCGTATTATCTTATTCTTACACCTTTAAACAACAAAAGCACATCTAGTAGTTAGTGTTGATCATGAGTAAGATCCATAATCATCTCACTTCCATTTCAAATATTGTGTTTCTGCAGATCAACTTGAAGGGGCTGGATGGCATTCAGGGCCCTGTCTACGTGGGGACGGGTTGTTGTTTCAACAGACAAGCTCTCTATGGATATGATCCGGTTTTAACCGAGGCAGATCTAGAACCAAATATTATTATAAAGAGCTGTTGTGGTTCACGAAAGAAAGGAAGAAATAGTAACAAGAAGTATATAGACAACAAAAGAGTAATGAATAGAACTGAATCAACAGTTCCCATGTTCACTGTGGAGGACATGGATGAGGGTGTTGAAGGTTTGCTCTTTTCTCTGCATTTTATCTGTCTCATGACTTGATTTGCAACACTTTCCCTTTGGTATTTAGAAAATGACTCGAGTATGTTATGGTGTTTGGATTTGCGTTTTAAAACCGAGTATCTGATTATTGTGATTTCAAGTCCCAATTTATTCAATATTTGATTATTGAACATGTTCTGCTTCCATCCAACTTAAATAATAATCAGTTTAACGCAAGGTTCTATAAAACTATTTATCATAGGATATTATCTTTGGTTCCTGAAATAATCAGACTTGATGTCTACAACTTTAAACATAAGAAATCCAAGTACTATCTCAACATCCCGTTTTATTATAGATGATATATGGTTCTGATTATCCTGATTTGGTAAAATCATGTATTTTAAGTAGAAGGTATTTATTTTTCTTGTTATATTAGGATTTAGGTTTCTTGTTAAGTTAGGATTTAGGTGGTTATGGTGGGTCCCCACGTGTGGAGGTGAATCGGCCCAGGTTCGAGTCTCGGCTCAACCGATCCCATGTGGTGGATTTCTTCGCCACCTAGCAGATCTAACCCGCTGCCTTAACCTTGCAGGGTGGTATGGTAGGTACCAAAATGGTACACGGGACTAAGGGGTCCCGGCGATTTACTCCATAATATAATTAAAAGAAATGGCATCCTCATAGCCACGTTACAACCATTGAAATGAGACTGGTATGTTCCGCATTATGTATAGATAGTCGATTATTGACCGGTTTAGATTGCCAGTTATCAGCTTTTTGCCATAAATGTACTAAATGAAATAATTATATATATGTGTTTTTGTTTTTTAGTCAAATTGCTCTATTATAAAGCGAATGCATGTAGCTAGTTGCCTAAATTTGCTATTCATGCATATTTTGCACAACGACAAGTGTCAGAGCGCACACCAACGCATGCCCATAGGCCATTTACCCATTTTGTAATCAATGTTACACAATTTACCCATTTTGTATTAGGTGGATAACATCTCATGCTTTTGTATCAACATCCAAACTAAAGGATGGAGCGAGGAACACTCGCTTTTGCATATATGCAACTTCATTCGTTTCGGTAATGAAAAAATGATCAAAAACATTTAATTATGTAGTGTTATTAATGTTGCATTCATGACTTCACGTTAACCCAAAAGATACCAAAAGGAAGTAAATGAAAAACAACATCAGTAGTTCACTTGGCATGGGTAGTTTTACATTTAACTGATAAGTACTATGACAGTTGTGTTTGCGGGTAAACTTACCTGTGTACAAACTACTATATTCAAACTATTATGCTTAGGACAAACAAAGCAAGAGACATTATATAAACCTTTTTAATTAGTCGAGCTAGAATTTTGTAAGCTTTGAAAGCCAAGCCAAGCCCTGGCCCAAATAGCTTTTCACGCCCATCTGCAAATAGCAAACTGTCCAAAAAATTTTATCAAAGCAATATCTTGTTATGACTAACGGCATGGTACCTGAACAGCTCCCCTTAAGTGAGATGAACATCGATTTGGTGAGTTTAGCAGTTCTATTTTGGTCCTCCTGTTGAATAGAAATGGATTGAAGTAAATTTTTTTAGTTTTCCTTTGACGAACCATACTTCAAGTTTTCCTTTGAAATGGTTGTTGAGTCAACAACAAAGGCCAACTGAAACTGCAATTTCTTGCTGAACTAAAGGGCATAAACAAAAGCGGCTCATTTTTGCTTCAAATGACAAAATATACCAAATGACAAAACAAATAGTAGCAACCCCTACAAATTATCTTTATAGTCTAATTATTTTGAATACATCCGCAGTAAAAGCAGCAACAGCAGGCCAGACAAACATATGCAGTAACACGCATGGGCATATAAACATAAGCCAAACAAAATCATAATATATGAACATAGCAGAAACAAAATCCCGGAACAGAGATGAGTAAGATGACATGATTGTAAATCATTAAGAGTAATTGTTGCATCTTATGTATCTTTAGTACCAGAATTAAATCTGTAAATTGCGTAACATTGATTACAAAATGAAAAAGAAATAATATCCTAAAGGGTGACTTCCTAAACTTCAAAACAGATCAAAACAACATGTATATGATATATACAAGTATATAACCCTTGTGTATACAAGCTATAAACATGAAAAACTTTTTCGTATTTTGAATAACCATAAGAACGACAACATACGAACCATAAGTATGATCAAAATGCACCTTAGAGATCCGAAATCACATTCTTCAGCCGCTATATCCCAGTAACAAGACAAGTGGATCGGCGTGAATGACGCTCAATAAGCAACAACACTTTCACAGCCTTTCTATGAAGATACCCATCTTCATGAATACTACCTCCAGTTAACCGAACAAGAGGTACTCTAGCCGTTGACCCGTACCATTCAACCATTTCATTCAATATAAACATTTTCTCTAGCACCTCTAACGCTTCCACCTTTAAAGATTCCGAACCCCAGTTCAAAACCTCCAAAATAGGAACCACTGCCCCATTCTCATGCAAAACATGTGCACCTCTGCGAGGCGACTCCTTTTCTACCAAAGTTGAAAGTGTCTGAATTGCTTCATAGGTTGTGGCATGGACCTCCCCATATAAAAGTTTGACCAGCTCGGGTAATGCTTTCGCCTCCAAAAGACAAAATGTACCAGTTACACTGCATATCCCACCATGGGCCGGGCATTTGTTAGCCCTGGCTTGACCAAAACACAAACACCATTGACTTTTTCTTGATGTCATGGTGAGTTCGGAACTTCTCATGGAAAGATCGCCAATGAGAGCAGCAGCTCGCGCCTTTGCTGTAACTGAGCCATTTTTAAGAAATTCCACAAGTAAACTATAAGTCCCAAGTTCAACCACTATTTTCTGAGCCTCAATATTAGTTGGATCCGTGAACCTGAAAAGAGCACTTAAAGCGTTTTCCTGTGCTTCTGTATCTCCTGATTCCAATATGTCGACAATGGCTTTAAGTCCTTCTAATTCAATCAACTTCTTAGTGAGCGCAAGTTCTGATTTTGGAAGGTTTGCTAACAAACCAACAGCTGCCTTCTGTACATTACTTTTGTCAGAACTTTCTAGAAGACCAATAAACGCCTCTAATCTTCTTGGCTTTAGGAGGAACTCCGCCACGCCTTGTGGCGCATGATTGGAGAATAGAAAGAGGAGGTTGATGGCGGCTTCACGTGTTTCACTATCAGAATGATCAAGAAGAGTTAAAACAAGAGAAACACCGTTTGCAGTAAGAACTGCAGTTTTCACTAGCCCGGCTTCTGAATCACATATTTTACAAAGTGCACGTAGAACAGGCCTTAGTACAGTATAAGGTAAGTGGGCATTGTGTAGAAAAGCTAATAAATTCTGAACTAGTGACTCGAGATTCAGTTGAACTCCATTCATATCAACAAGAAACTTGATCCCATCACCATTAGAAGAAAGCTTTTCTAGGATCTCTGAGCATTTAGCAAGAATGGGGATGCGTAATGGGGAAGAAAACATGAGGTCCACCACTAGAGGAACTGCATCAGCAGCTGCAAAGATTTGTTTGTTCTCTGAAGTTGCTAGAAGCTTTACAAGCATAGATAACGATAATTCTTTGGCTTCAAGATCAGCAGATGCCATTTCCAGCAAGGGTGGAATCAAACCTAGCTCACAGAGAAGCTTTGTGTTATGTTCTTCAAGCTCCAGATTAACAATCCCTCTTAACAACGCCATTTTAGTTGGTGTTGAACCTTGTGTACAATCAAATCGATTATAAGCACGGAAAGTGACAATTTAACGTAGCAAAGGAAAACAATAATAAAGATAGGGAAGTCCTTGTTCGATGGTTAAGCACCTTTCTGCACAAGATAGAATGTAGAGGTCGCAATTTGAACTCATTTATTCATCAATGGGCCAATTTGAGTACGTTTTATCTCTAACAGCTCATACATGTAAATTTATCAAAAATTACGAGAAAACGAGTCAAACGGGTCAAAGTCGCCCAAAGTGTACTTTTAATGCATAAAAATTCCCAAGTTTTTCAAAAAGTATCATTAGTTTCTCAACAACTTCATTGTCGACACTAGTAGAATTTTTGGACAAAAATTGTTTCGGGCTAACGCAACCCATACAATTAATTTAAGCATTTACTGGAACCCATTACCCAACCTGCTTGTTTTGCCACCTCTATATTATATTGACAAAGAGAAAGCTTACTAACCTTGAACAACCCGATGGACAAGAGGCCCATACCATTCCCTTTTGGCAGCCTGAATAATATTTTGTTCGTCAACATCTACAAGTTTCTGCAAGATTGCCTTTGCTTTCTCAACTAATGGTATCTCTGAATCTTTCAGGATGGTAACAAGAAAGGAAACTGGATTACATTGGCGAGAGAGTTCTCGGGTATAGTCCATATTTTGACCCGGGGGCTCAATCACTAATTCATGTATCAATTCTAATGCAGCCTTAGTTAGACTTGATTCGCACCCTAAGCATGGAACAATGCCACAAAACCCCTTATTTGCAACCAAGAGATCCTATAAAACATAAACGAAAAATAAATTTCAAAACAATTTTCTAAAAGTCACTAAAATAAGAAAGAACATAGTGTGACCTTGTTTCTTGTATGTCCTTCAACAGCATCCTTTAACGTCACTAATACTTCTGATTTGACTTGCTGGTTATGCAAGTTTGAAAGGATGTTAATGAGCATTTCAGTGAGACCACCAATGGAAATCCAATATTTATTAATTGAATTCTCTTTTATAAGATCCTGAATTTGGGAAAGTGCATCTTTAACAGAGGAATCATTTCCTGACTGCAATTTTGGCTTGCAGGATCGAATTCTCATGCAGTAATCCAGCTCTTTCCACTCTTGAATTGACTGTCTCAACTGAAGATTTGGTCTGATAGACAAATCTTCAAGAAGTTCACCCGTAACGGGATCAGTTTTTTCTCCAGACCTGAACCATGCTTCTATAGCCACTCTGGAGTATGCAGTACCATTAGAGAGACTAACTGGATCAACCATCACAGTTTTGGTAATGCCACAAATGTAAGCCTTATAAGGTGGAATAGATTCTTCTCTTGAATCATGGCAGTCGATTACACGTAGCCTTTGCATATACTGATCCTTCACGTGCTCATAATCGTGAGCAGCATCTGCTCGTGATAACAGCTCGATAACCTGTTCCAAGAAATAAACCTCGGCCCGTTCTTTTCTGTTTTCTGCCTCTTCTTTATCTCTTCTAAAGCTATCTAACTCTTTCCTAATTTCGGACGGGTCAACCATCACGCCTACAGCTCGAGCTATGTCTTCAATGATATCATTTGCAAAACCGTGATCCAGTTTTTGACTTGCAAGGCCCTGATTCAGCTTGTCAAGTATTTGATTCTGTGATTGACAGGTGGTGAATTCAGCTCGTTGCATTTCGTTTTGTAACCGGCTTACTTGATCAGATATACCAGATAGGATATCATTGTTTGCAAGGCATAAAGTACTTAGAGACTTCCCAATATCTCTTGTTACACCTTGTACCTCTTTGACAATGTGTCTGCACCATATCAGCAAGTAAAAGCGGCCTCGATTCTTGTACTTTTCTACAAGGGTATTCGCCTTTTTCACATCTGTCTCGAGGTTCTCAAGAGCTTTCCTTGTGATTGCTGAATCGTTTAATGTTCCTTGCTCGAGTTCCTTCAGGACATTCACAATATCAAAAAGGTGAGCCGAGAGGACCCTGAAACTCTCCTTTTCGATAACTACATCTTTGGCAGCCTGAGCCGTTTTGATGACCTGGTTTATGGCCACAGCTAAAAAAGTACCGATTGGTAGGATTTCCGCCATCACTGCTACAGAAAAAAGGATCAAAAAAGAGCTAGGATGTAATACTTTTTGCTAGAAAGTATAGCAACTTATAAGAAACACACATGATAAGCATGTAATAGATTCTTTTATAACTACTATATATATCAAACTTAATTTAGAACAAGCTTCTAAAAACTATGCTGGGTTCACAGTTTTTACAAGTTTAATTAGGTAGCATTTTCTGGACATAAAGAGTTAACAAAAACAAAGCAAAACGTATCTAAAAACAAAATAAAATATGTGGTGACATCTCATCTATATAATGAACTAGCAAAGACAAGTATAATATATGTGAACAAAATAATAATAATGTGAATTATACTCGTAATTCACAGATATGAATGTTGCAAATGTTTACCTCTAAAGTGCTAAAAAACAAAGAGACATTGTTTATTTAGCAATCTACCTACCTACCAAATATATATATATGAGGTTGAGGATGCAACTACAAGGAAGGAAGAAAGACTGAGTTGACTTCCAACTTCCAAGTCAATTGTCGTCCCTACAACTTTCATAGTCACCCAAGAAATTTTCTTATAACGCCTTACCCACGCAAATGCTTGTTCTTTACGCGTTTTAGTTTTTTTTATTTTATTTTTAGATAGATAGATAGATTCAAATGTTTAAAGTTTATAAATAAAATAACAACCATACACAATCCTTCGTGATATGTAAATAGTCATGTCATATCCCTGTACAATGGTAAAAAGATTGTTTACAAATTAAAGTTTTTAGAGTAGTTATTTCAAGATTTTTATATTGAACACAAACATAAATAGTTTTCGAGAGTTCTAAAACTAAACATGTAGTTTCCTATTGAAAATAAATATATATATTGTAGTTAAATGGCTTTAATATGATTCAACGTGGGTCTTAATTACAAACGTACTTTTAACTCAACAATTTGATCTTGATAGATACGCACAAAAAAATTTCTCATTTTTCTTTTAAAAAAACAACTAAACAATATGTGAAAGTTCATCATAGGAACTCCCACAACCGATCACATATATCACATGAGCCAAGACTCAAGAATAAAACAAAAATTTCATAACATTATTATTATAATAAAATAATCAAGTAATGCAAAAATATGAATTCAAGTTTACTGTTAAATGTTAAATGAGACACTATATCTACAGACTAATATTGCATTGTAAAACAAAAAATGGTGTGTTTGGCCTAGGTTTTTTTTTTTTTTTTGGCTTGTGCTTATTAACTTATTGCTTATCTTTTACAAGCTTATAAGCTATTATTTAGTGTTTCGCCTAGCTTATATTCTATAAGTTAATAAGCTGTTTTTAAGTGTTTGTGTTAGCTTTTTTTTATTTAGCTTTTGTTGATAAAATGACCAAAAAAGACATGGTTATATATTATCACATAACTTAATTAATGTATATACTATGTTTTTATGAGTTATAACAACTTTTAGTAGTCATTTAAAAGTCACCTTTGTTCCATAATCCAGCCTTAACATAATGATTATATTCACAAATCCTTCTTAAAGTGGCTAATATGAAACCAATAGTCAGGTCAGCAACATCATCGGTCAAAAACATCAGGTGTGTTAGTAACTCTAATCCATTAGTACACCCATTTATGATTTATAAAATACAATAACAATAACAACATATAAATATGGTTTGATTACTACTTAAATAATATATTAAATAAAATTATATAAGTGTCTCTTTTTCTTTAGCATTAGCATCAGGGTTCTTCAATTAGCATTACCATCGAATAATAATATGGATAAAAATCATATTGTTATTTAATTTACAGAAGAACAATACTGAAACATATATTAATATGTGATGCATGTGATCAAAGAGGATGGTGGGTGTATTGCTAAGAAGATGATAAAGCAGAGAAAATGGTTTAGATGGTTGTGTGAGAGGAAGAAAAGGGATAAATGGGTCTTTAAGCTTATCCTTAGAAAAAAAAAAACTATTGGCTTCTATTATAAAACCACTAGGTGTAGAACCCGTGTGCAAACACGGCTCGGCATTAGGAAATTTATACGAGAAGTCTTGTTAAACGATAATTGAATATAATGAATCGTTAACCATACATTTTAATAAACGTATTGCGGAGCCATAAGAAGACGAAGAGCGGGAGAAACATTCCCATGTTTCAACCTCTAGCTAATGCTAATACCTGTTAAAATAGAACTATTTAAGTGATTATGAGGACACCATAACATTATTACATATTATAACACATTAGTAGTAAAATACAAGGTTCCATACAGGATTTAAAGTTGTAAAAGAACGATACATACTCTGTTGACAAAAAGTTCTGAAACAACTCTCTTATGAGATCTAGACCCTGCCTAACTCTACGAAGCTTACGAGTAAGGCTCTCAGCTGATTGAATATGTTTAGAAGCATTAAAAAAAATATTGTATATATACATTACATCATAATTTTTTCATGGTTGGAGCAAGAAGCCAATACATTTAATCTCATCATTGATTCAAACGATGATTCATGACGATGGGTGGAACATGCAAATATGACAGCCGGCGAGTTAAAAGATGACAGCCAGTGACACTATAACGGCAATAATTTACAACGTGATATTCGTGTATTATGCTATTTAGAATTTGGTTCCCATTTTAAGTTGTCAAAGTAGTCACACAGATGTAGGTGGTGTGATGGCGTTATTGGTCAGTCTATTTGTATCTGACGTACATTACATATATGCATCTTTAAAACAAAAACACTAAGTGATTTAATATTGAATAAACACATGAAGAAAATGTGAAACAAGGGATCATCTTATGGAGTGCATCACATGCATAGAAGTTCAAATGAGAATGCCTATACAATCTAATCTATTAGAAAAGTTTAATAAAAAGCTCCAACCAATTGTGGTTCTCATTCACTATCTCTTTCAAAAAAATCAATTGAATAAACAATTGCCTTTTTACTCCATCCAAACCCAAGCCACTTACTATATAACAACTTAACAAGGCAGCATTACAAAATTATAATCACCTATATTATATATCTGCCTGCCAGTTGTAATTCAGTTCCATTTGAGTAAGCACTTCTCTGCAAATAGCACCAATAAAAGATAATGCAACTGTTTACGCAAAACAAACTTAAACTCGGCACAAAACTATAACAACATGAAACATTCACTCAAACTACTTAAAGTTTACATCTTTTCATTAAATTCAATATACACAACTGCCAAAACAAGGAATCCATTAATCCAAAGATGCATATCAATAAACTTTTTATTTAATCTTTTCCTTAATTCTATTATGTGAAAGAGGTACTAATCATAATTAGGCTGCCAAACCAAAAAGTCCTTCAAATGGATCAAAATTATGGATACATGCATTAGCTACATTATGTATATAATAATAATCAATAATAATCACCATATGAAATACCACA
Source organism: Asclepias incarnata (assembly GCA_025447715.1). Taxonomy (NCBI): domain Eukaryota; kingdom Viridiplantae; phylum Streptophyta; class Magnoliopsida; order Gentianales; family Apocynaceae; genus Asclepias; species Asclepias incarnata. The sequence goes on from JAOEHQ010018469.1 coordinate 14,147, forward strand.
ATTAGAAAAATAATAATAATAATAATAAGTACATTTCAAATTTTCTTTAATCATGATCTGATTAAGAAAATACATAAAGATTAAAACTTTAAGCATAGGGAATTGATAATCGTACCATACAGTTTGATAAATCTACCATTATTATGCATTAAATACTTGTACTGCATGTTATATAGGTTGTACTGTGTGGTAAATTAATAAAAATTGATGGTACAAGTATGGGCTCCCCTAAACATAAAATGGATCAAAATTCCATTTGGATGATCTGGATCATCTGGATGATCTTGCTTGAGCTCTTGCCTGATTTCATCCATACACGCATTGTGATCCTCTGTGATTTGCTCAGCCACAATTTTATTTGACTTGCACTTGCTTAAACATCCTATTACCGCTATAGAATCACCCATACTATGTAGTTAATAGCGGCGCTATAGCGGTGCTATAGCGTCGCTATAGCCGTTAGCGGACCTACGATAGAATAGCGGTCAAAATAGCGGTTCCGCTATTAGCGGCGCTATTTACCGCTATTTTACCGATATTTTGATTCCTATATAGCGGTTATCAAGGTGCTATAGCGGTTCCTTCATGATGATTGTACCTGTGACAGGATGTTAGAACGGAAAAAGGACTTTTCGACGGCGATATCCTGTGACAGGATGTTAGAACGGAAAAAAGACTTTTCGACGGCGATATTAGGCCATCACCAATGGCTTTTACAAAATGCCCCAATATACCGGCCACCTCAGCAACACGTCAGCAAACTGTTCCAGCATACTGAAC
>JAOEHQ010018480.1:0-14922 GCA_025447715.1 Asclepias incarnata
ATAGTTTAAAATATATTTTAAAAAAATAGTGGGGGTTGGTTTGGTTTGGTGTATCATGACACCTAGTGAAAAATGATAAATTTTTGGTTTGAAGGGTAAAATTGAGTTGGCATTATGATATTGGGTATTGGTTTGGGTTGGGTTATGGTGACACCCTCCCCCCTAAGGGTTATCAGTAACAACTTATTACATGATTAAAAAGTAGTAATTTATATATTAAAAACCATCCCCTGAATTTCATAACAGCAAAGTATAAATTTTAATACACCCAATTAGTTTTGAACTGTCAGTAACAAAACCCATTAGTTAAATGACATAACTAATAACTAATCGTAATATATATGGCAATAATAATCGTTGATATAAACAAATTAAAGTTTTAGATACAATTTATAAACAAATTAAAGTTTTAGATACAATTTATAAACAAAATTAAGCTTCAACTACCGATTGCTTTCAGCTCCAATTAATTTTGTCAAGCATGCCCAATATGTGCTTGATGGACTACTGGTGCAAAAATAAATCATGTGTATCATATATATATATATATATAGACATATAGTTTTAATGGAAATTATTTTCCATTTGTATTAAACGTGGTATAGTTAATATCAACGTACGTACGTGTGTCATCGAGACCATTATAAGCATGAGATGTTGGTAATTATAAATCATGTGTATCATATAGTTTTAATGGAAATTATTTTCAAACATCTGTATTAGTATCGCAAAAAGTGTCGGTATCTCCTGTACGTGTTAATGCACGTACGTGAGGTTTCTTCTTTGAACTCAATTAGCATCGTTAATTATGCATTTAATCAGCTTTATGCTACGAAAGACTTATTTTTAGGGATTTATATATATATTAGGCTGTTCAAAAAACAAATACTCTACCTCAAGGCATACATTAACTCACTGTTGTATATATATAAGAAAACACGTACATAGCAAGGGACACTCTATGATTCCTAGCAAAAGTAACTTGTAAAGGGTTGAAATGTATGTATATTGCATGCAGAATTGAAGCTACTAACAATATATAAATCACAGCACAGTAATAAATAATATGAAGGCCAAGCTAGTACCAACATCAAATAAATATATTACTCGTACAATATTCGTAATGCGTTAATTTTTTTCAAACGAGAACACCAAGGATATGAAATAAGGGGCTAGCTTGAAAAAAACAAAGAACGGTTGCAAGAGGAACAAACGATCGAGGGTTGAAGACCTTTAAAGGGCGGGAGAACTTGGATACCTAAACAGAATGGCAATTGAGAGTTGATACTCGATGAAACTCATATGTTGTAATTAATATTCCCTTCATCTAGGAATCGCTAAAATGTTTTGTGACGTACTTAAAGCCGAGTTATTAGTCGCCGGTTATGAAACTTGATGTTTCAAGTTTTGTTGAGAACTGTGTGCCTTATGCTCAAGACAGAAGCTAAAGAGTTTAATTGCAAGATAGAAGCTTTGCTACCATTAATTCTATCTCTGGGGAAAAAAGAATGATCGTTGATGGTAACAGAAAGAACTTGTACACTATAAAAATAGATTCAAAGTTAGCAAAGCACTTTATTAACTTGTGTGAAACTAGTTATGAAGAGGGTTTGGACCTGTGGGAATTGTTCTTTTTTCTTCATCATATAAACTTCCTTCTTCATTGGCTCCAAACTTCGGTTCACTTGAAACTGATACAGCTGCATGGAAGTGTGGAGTCAGTACTGATCCAAAATATATAGCTTTCCGACTAGAGAATGCAGAACCGCGATGATGGTTATGGTGGCGGTGATAGGCCATCAATGGGTGCAAATGAATGAAAGTTATGAGTACCCAAATGAGAAAACAAGGAGTTCTTGATCTAGGATAGCTCTTTTTCTTCATTATTTTTGTTGGTTTGACTACTTCTTTCTTTGGAAAATTTGAGCTATTTGAAAGTTGCTTATTGGCATCTACTAGTTGGATGGAAATTGAGAACGACCAATTGAAAAGCTAACTAATAGTGAGTGTTTTGTACAATATTTTTCATTACAAGACAAACTAATTAATAACACTACAACAATAGTAACCTACATAGAGGATATTTATCCCAAAATGTTGTTGCTATATATAGGGTTTTTTAAGTACAAATCCTCGTAATAGTAGTTTTCGTAAAAACCTCATTCCAATAACTTTATCTATATATTGCGATAACATTTTTAACGTATAGCGATGACAACTTTGATTTTATAAAAAAAATAAAATAGAAATTGCCTATTAAAACTAATATATTTATATGAACATTATTATAATTGTATTAATACATATTTTAATTAGATTAAAATAATAATAATAATAACATATTGCGAGGATTTGTCCTCGTTATAGACTAATTGATTTTTTTTATTTATTTAAAACTACATGTCCTCGCAATAGGCATTTTGAAAGGACATGTCCTCGCAATAGCCAAAGAAAATTTGCGACAGAATCTGTTGTATTTGTAGCTAATTCTCACCCATTTTTCCGGACTTTTTTTCCCCCTATTTTCTGCCGTTTCCAGAATTTCAAACATCATCAAACAACAACCATGCACAATATCAACCATAATTTATTGTTTCAAATTAAACAACAATATCATCAAATGACATGTTTAAGTTTCAAATAAAAACGACAAGTATTGTCATATAAAACAACCTCTGGGGATCTCGCCAAACAACCTAGTCGAAGTCCTCATCCTCATCCTCATCAATCCACTCAATCTCAATTTTATATTGCGCCAAACCATGTATGATTGAGTCGATTTTAGTACTTAGGCGCGAGTGGGATCTCTGGATCTTGCCATCATTGCATCAACCTCAACTTGGGTGTACACACATCCTACTGATTAAGATGTTTGTGTTCATTTGTGAATATATATAATTATATATATATATATATATATATATGAATAAATTGATTGAGGTCGTTTGTGTTCATATTCTCTTTATATTATGACTCTAGACCGTTAATATGTGTCAACTTAAATAAATTATCACTAAATTAGTTGATATAAAGGTAAACAGATATATTCAAGAGTTAATTGCACAAATCATCCTTGTGATTTGTACATTTTCGTGGTTTTCATTCCTTCAGGGCTTTTTTTAGTGGATTTCGTCTAAAATCCAAACTTTTTTTAGCACCTTACATCCTTTTGAGGGATGAAAATCACGAAAGTATACAAAATATTTTTAGCACCTTACATCCCTTTGGATTTTAGACAATATCTAGTAAAAAACTTGGAGGAACAAAAACCATGAAAATATGCAAACCACATGGATGATTTGTGCAATTAACTCTATATTCAATACGTTCTAAAAAAAAAAACTCTATATTCAATAACAATGAATAATTGAAAGTTTGATAGAACCAATGTACGGTTTGAAAAGGTTGAATATATATATATATATATATATATATAACACAATAATAAAACATGACAAATATAATATATATACAATTTGATGCACTTAAACCTATTTCAAATCATACTCAGCTCGTGACAGAATAAAGAACTCTACAAGTCAATCAATCGAACCAGGTAAGTTCTTGTGTACGTCCTTGTAGTTGTTTAATTACTTCTCTATTATTATTCTGCGTTTTAATTACATGATACATTTAAACATGTATTTCACATGAACAATATCTGAATTCATGGTGTAGATATATATATATATATATAGCTCCTTTTACAATATCTTGGTGTGTAATTAATTAGTGATATAGAATCATCATTCCTACAGCGCTAGCTTAACATACTTACATATACAATTCAATTGATCATCAAAGTTATCCATTTCCGTTTTACATTTTAGGGAAAACAAAGAAACCTTGTAGTGGTGTATATATATTCATTTATGTGTGAAGTGATCATTTATTTACCTTACAGCTTTAATTAATTAAAAGAGTATGTAAAAGTGGGACTGGCAACTTGTCAATGTCAACCATTAATAACCTTTGTCTACGGCTACGGGACATGTTCAAAAGTTTTCAAGGCATGAAAGCGTTAATAACATGTTTCATATCGTAGCTTTCATTTGCTTTGGGTGAATGTGACTAACCATTGGGTTTCTGGAAGTGTCCATATTTTCATTTTTAAAATTAGAACGTTGACTTTATCAATTTAACTAATTTCTATTAGTTTGTTGAAAAAGTAACAACAATATTCTAACTTTGTCACTACATCATGCAATTATTAGGTATTTGATAAATCTTTGTGTCTTTTCTCTTCAAAATATATAAAAAATTATTTTGGGACGAATGGAGTATATGATTTACCATGGAATCATATTGAATTCTATGATATGCTATTTAAAAAATCCCATTAGTTTTTCATTTAGCATGGAATTTGTTTCCTTTTCATGTTAATTCACGGATCATTCTGTTACAAAATGATTTAGTTTTGTTATAGGTCTTACATACAAAGGAGAACGAAAACTACTTTTAAAAAGTTTCAATGGTTTTATTTAGGGTTCAACTTAATTTGAATGTTTTCATAGTGCGTAATGTGTGTATCTGGCGAAACTTTTTGTCATCGTACAAACTTCTATACTACTAGTACTTTATAAAGCATATTATTTTTAGTTTATATCTTCAATTTGTTTCAAAATAACTTCTATCATAAATTATCTTTGGTTCCAAGGTACTTTAATTCCTTCAACCTCATCATCTAATTACATCACCGTAAGTCAGTACATAGAGCATGGGCCTCGAAGTTGATGCCTCGATTTACTACTGTAAAAAGCATTCTAAAGTAAAGGGTACAAATACTCATTGTACAAAATTAAATTTCGACAATCACCTAGGGCCTTTTTGTAAGTGTTGTCCTTTCGAAATGTAGCCATCATAAATGTATTTATATGACATCTATCTTTTCAGTTTTCACCTTTTTTGGTTAGGATTGGATATGGAATGTTTGTCTCTTGGTTTGATTTTCGACCAAATAAAATGATTTGGTTTAATGGGTACGAACTTTCATGTTGTTTTTATTGTTTTTTTGGTTTAGAGCAATATTTCAAAAACCGGGTCAATCATGGCGGGGTTTTTGTCCATTTCCGAAAATCGGCTAGGTTGAACCGTCTTAGAGTTCATCCGAATTCAGCTTTATCTTCCAAGCAAACAAGATTCAAGCATATACAGCAATTAGCAAATCAATCATATGTATAATGTGTTGCACTAGCTGAACCAACATCGTTTTCATTGTTACGTATATGTAAACATTTACCGTAGCATCTTTTCCTCAAATCCAAACCCATCACTTTGTGCAAAATCCCAAAAATGAACGGGAAGGGATACAAGATCCATCAAGTATTAACTGTCATCGAAACTCATGGTTTAAAGCATGATCATAGTTGTTATCTTCTCTCTCTTTTTTTGGTGTAAAGTTAGTTAGAAAAAGATGCATACAATGGTAACTAAGACTATTGGGAGTGAGACGTTAATTGTCCGTCAGTCTCTTTTGGAACGCCCCGGAACGCCCCTGGAACGCCCGGCACACCGCCCCGGGCGGCGTTCCTTTGCAATTTGACTGGGTCAATGGCTGAAATGAGACGGGGAACAAAAATTTGGGGAGATGTGTTTTCCTCTGCAAATTAACAAAAGATTCCCACTTTGCTGACTTTTTTTTTTTAATATTATTATATAATAAAGTTTTTTTTGATTAATAGTATAAAATATAATAAATAGCGGGTCCTTTAAGGGGCTTCCTTTGGACGCCCCCACTCCAGCCAAAATCAAGAGACGCCCCCTCTGTTGACTAAACGTCACATGTCAGGAGACGCCCTCACTCCTGATAGTCTAAGAGCAATGCTATATCTAATAATTAAAAGATTACCTTTAATGTCAATTTACAAATAGTAACTAGTCCTTTGCCCTTTGGGGATGGGTCTGCGGCTCTGCGCGCAGGTAGCATACCATTATCCTTCTAGAGGAAGAATGGAGTGCAGGTTAAAGGATGAGGGAAGATTTAATCTTCTAAATTCAAGTTTTTATAAAATCGGACAAAAACGAATTAAACTGAATCATTGCTAGATAATACAAACACCAACAAAAGATAGCGGCCGTAACTATAACGGTCCTAAGGTAGCGAAATTCCTTGTCGGGTAAGTTCCGAAAGAATCTTGAAAAAAAAAACCCTAAAAGGCACCGAACTAGCGTGCCAATGAATAAAGATACCTAAAACCAGCCTTGACCAAAACATAACACCCGGCAAGCCAAATAACGCCTAAAGAAGCACATACGCACACAGCGCAAATGCAGTAACGATACAAATATATGGCCATCGTGCTTCAAAGAAACTAATACCAACAAAAGCAGCGTACTCTTGGAGCATCACGATTTGAAAAATAAATAAATAAAAAAAGGAAATTCTAGATTGCATTATAGTTTGGTGGTTACGAAAATCGACAGAAACAAAATTAACAGAAGTGATTTCAGCATAAGGCATAACATAGGTAATGTCAATAAACATAACAGAAGTTGAATGATGTTAAAGCCTAAAAAAAGGTAACATCACATAGTTTCCTTTCTAGCATATTGGTTCTTATACTTCGCATTTTATGTCATGTGTGAAATGTGCACTACTTTATAGCTTATACGCCTTAATTTCATTGTAATGTGCATTGTCATTTGTTTCGTAACCAGTTACAGTATGAAAATCTTCTAAACATCGAAGGGTTCAAACCTCATTAGAAAGAACGGGAGTGTATGAGTTGTTTCCGTGCAAAAAAACACATACACACACAAAAGCATGTGTCCAAGAGTTGTTATTTATTGGCTGAAATATCATAAACAGCAGATGCAAAGAGTTACTAAAACACGTTCAGTTGATGGAATGGTAATCTAAAAGATATTATTACAAACATAAACGGGAACAATGCAAACTAGATGTGTATAACTTCATAGTAAAATCAGGCCCAGACTAAGATACATAAAGAGGCTCGGGATCCACATTCCTTCTAATCCTGAAATTGAAAAGATTAACACATTAATTATGTTTTCATCCTACGAATCTAATATACGGAATAATTTCAAGATTTTCCCTAAATAATGATAATATTCTGAACCGTTGTATAGAAGGAGGAAAGTAATGTACTGACCAGTTATCTGCAGCAAATTTGCAACCGTCGGTATCTATAACATGCAAGCTGTAAGCATGCCTTGATTTCGAGGATTGATTTTCAAAACTGTTACCAACCAAATAAATGTCACATATAAGCTCAAGTAAGAGAAAATAATACAATATAATTATCTGAAATTTCTTCACATGACAACCTTTGATGAATAAGATCACCATGGATAAGGACCAAAGATCCAGCTTTTACTTCAACTGGTACAAAATCTTTTTGGTCATAAGACGGGGATGGCTTGTCAAAGTGAACCCCGTTATCATCTCTAATAAACCGTCTCACCAAACCATCTGGAACAAACAACATGGATATTATTAGCATACTGTACACATACTTGCAGATATTTTGATAATTATGAAAGCTCATGCGCCAAAAAAGACCTTTGTGGGATCCAGGAATTGCCCATAAGCAACCATTAACAAGGGTAGCATCTTCTAGGGCCAACCATAGTCCAGTGCAACTTGGTGGATCGGTATACAAAAACGAATTGTCCTGATGTGGAACCACTTCACCACCGATACCCGGTTGCTGAAATAAACAAAACATAACCACATATATAGAGATTGGTTCTAGTTGAACAAAGATAACTTCTTAAATGCATTGGGAAAATCATTAACCAATAATATACCTTGAATATGTACATTGATTGAATGATCACGGGCCTCTTGTATCCTAATGAGCGCAATATGCCTGACATTTTATCCGAGCAAGAGACCTTTTTGAAAATGGGGTCATTATCATGTAAAGCTACAAAAATGAACATCAAGAAACATCAAACTACGGTCTTGGATTCTTATATCATTGATCAAATATTATACTTTTCACATACCATGACCAACTTTGTTTATAGAGAGCTCTTTCGCTTGCTTTAACTTTCCATCATCATCAAACGCTTTTTCTGTCAGAAATTCAGAAAATTTTCAGCACATCATTCAAAAAGCTGCAGAGAAATTTCCTTCGAATTGGTAAATATCTTTCCAATATATCTAGTAAAAACAGAAAGTAGTCTTTTTATATCAAAATGAACTAGAACGGATGCCATATACTTAATCAAGTTATTACTTCATAAAAGGCACTAACAATAATCTAACAAATTTGCAAAACTTGTGACTGCATACCAAAGTAGATATTTGATAAACAGATACATAAAAATCAACCTAAGAATTTTATCCATGTTCAAGATAGTTCATAGTACCTTCAAAGAAAAACGAAATCGTCTCGGCACTCTCATAGAAGTAATCATCACTTGTCTTTTGCTGACCAAACAAACAAATAAACACTTGATTGGAACAAATACATTATTATGAAACAATGTCACTGTACATCTTCAATCTTTTTCCCAAAAGATAACTAGATAAAAACAAGAATAGGCTTACCAAAAAGAAAAAGATTAAAAAAAATAATAAAAATATATCACATCACTTCCAAAAGATTAATTTTCCGACAACTTCGCCATCAAGTGAAAGGGAAATCAAGGTGACCCGCTCAAACGGTGGCCCAACCAAATGATCCATTCAAAACGGAATTTTTTTCCCCTTCATTCTGATAAATGGATCCGGGGATTGAACCACGGATACGTTCCAAGCGTCCAATCTCCAGAACCATCAATGTTACGCGTTGGAATCAAAGTCTTATAATTTCATTCCCAAAAAAACATCCCTAATTTAACATGCTTCCTAATAATGACAACATACATTTTTTTTGTTATTTTTGGTGTGTTTGGATTAGCTTATTTTTCGGGGCTATCGGCTTATTGAAATTTTAAAAAAGCCAATAAACTTCCTTTTTTTTTTCCTTTCCGGTTTACGAGCTTATCAAGTTTGAGCTTATTGTTTAAATAAGCTAGTGGCTGAGCATAAACAGGTAAGCCGAGTAAAAGAGAAGCTTATTGGGTTTTTAAAATTTCAATAAGCCGATAATCCTGGAATATAAGGTAACCCAAATACACCCAGAATTACAAAAAGTTATAAAAAAGAAAGGAAAAAAAAAAACCTGGTTTTTGGTAGAGAAAATAGAGGCAGAGGAGGAAGAATCAAAGCCAGCAAGTAAATGACCCATTCTTTTTCTTAAGGCATCTATATCTTCATTACTTGAGAATGATTCAATTACTAAATATCCTGTAATTATGTATAAAACAAATATATATATTTAACAAAATACAATATATAAATATATAAAGATTTGGGGGAAGAATAAGAGTTTGATGATAGATACCTTGAGAATTGAATAAATGGAGCTGATCAGAAGTTAAAGTTCCGGCGATTGTCATGGTAGTTGAAGTTTGTTATGGTCTAATGTTTTTAATGGCGGTTGCTTGTTGAAAATAATATATATATATATATATATATATATGTGTGTGTGTGTGTAGATATTACGTCAACTAATGGGCTTATTATTTTCTTTACCGATGACTTTAGAATTGAAAAAAACCCCTATTATTGTTTGGGTGAATATCATATTTGTTTGAAAGATAAGTTTTCAATTCATATTTGTTTGAAAGATAAGTTCATATATTATTAGAAATTAAAGGTTTATATTTGTCATTTTATCTATGTCCCAAGTGACCTCGAACCCACTTATTATGTGTAAAAAGTATACCGTCTTACCTTTACTCTAAGCTGCTTGCCTGCTTCTGAATTGTGGACAACAAGCCTTCGCAATGTTGGACGAAGCCGAGTAGCGCACCTAAATATAGATTTATTATCATGAAAAACAACTAAGTAGCAAAAACCAAAATGTGATATCACATTTTGCCCAAAAAAATATCGTATTTTCATAAAATAATGAACCAAAACACAAGGCTTAAGCTACAATCTGACCAAATCGCATGTTAAAATTTGCGATTTGGCCATATCACGTGTCAGCCATTTGATTTGATCAAATGGCAGATTAAATATTGTGATTTGTTGTTATGGTCCGTTATTTTGATTTAGGTGAACTAAATTTTGGCTAAAGGAAAAACAATGATAGTTATAAGTGAAAATGTAACTATTTGAACTGGAGTATACTAATGATACGATAGAGTGGACTTAATGGTTAGCATGAGCACACCAAAAAAGTTGTCACATCAACAACCATTATCAACCACGTAACACCTACAACAATCATACCGGGAACTGAGTTATGATAAATAGACCTAAATAATATGTCTAATTATAAGCCTACTCCATTCAATGATTGACAAATGGTTTACACATTTTCTCTTTCTTAATCAAGACCATTGATTTTGCCATGTGTCCACTCTTCCTCATTAGGCACATCACACATGCTAATCAAGCGGTAAGCTCACGCGCTCACACCAGTAGTTCACTTTTGTTTTCAAGTAATATTTGAATCTCGTACCATTTGGTTGAATGCACCTTACATACTTCTTGATTCCGCTGGTGATTAAATTGATTGAATGTGGACTTCTTGGAACGATTGAATTAGCAATGTGATACAAAAAAGACTTGCTCACTTTTAAGAATCAAAGGGAGTAATTTTCTACTTTATACAAATTGGTAAACCAGAAACAGGAGAATGATCTTGAGAAAAAGTAATTTTTCTACCTTATACAAATTGGAACATTCGAAGCCGAGCGTACACATTTTCAAGATGTTGAACAGTCCATGTCCTTCGAAGTTTCGATAGCAGAATGTCAAAATCATTTACCTTTTTTTGAAACATTAACAAATTCAATGGAATTTAACAAGGGGTCCCAAAAAATGTGGTTCCCCAAATCTGACGCAAACTGTTTGCTATAATCTTAAATGTAACTGATAATCAAATTTACGCTATGGTACACAAACTAAGAAAATAAAAAACCAGGGGTTAAACATATTTGCAATCCAGCTCATTCGATACAGTATCTGTGCGATGATCACCAGGTCAAAATGAGAACCTTTTCTCGTTCACGAATTATGTGCAAGTTGATGTCCAGTTGTTCCAGTGTACATCATGCAACTTCCATCTTGCTTGATCACTGCTGAAGCTCCAGATGCAGATGCTGATCGTATAAGCTCGGGGAGGAAAAAAATAAAGAATTTCAATGTTAGTTCTCAAAATGTTCACCCATTTGATCTAGTCAATTCTAGAATCATGCTGCGGATGCTGCTCTTGAATCTTCGGTTTTATTTGCATGGCACATGCAATTGGGACATGGGAATGAATATATCGAGTCATTTGGCCTTTTCAGTTCAATTCCTTTGGAGTCACTATGAGCTCGCATGCTTAACATGTGCCTTTTGAATGTTTTCCAGCTAAAATAACCAATCAAAAAAAAATTATTATTATTTTGAAGAACCGAATATAATATATAACTCCAGAAATGTGACACTCAGCAAGAAAATGTATATCCTAGAGGTAGAAATTTCACCCTATCTACTTACGAACAGAGTGATTTCAGTAAAAAGAACAACTTATCTCAAATGGAACAAATAAAAACAACTTGGCTAGGAAGGGAACGTGTCAAACGGTTTGAAAGTCACCAGGAAAGTATTTCTAATGTATACAAGTCATACATTATCTTCTAATTCAAGGAGTTAGATATTATTGTGATATGTTTTAGGAATCCCAATTTTATTTGATGTTTTAAAAAGTGGACAAAGTGCTATTGGGTCAACCCGACCTGTTTTGACCGAAAATGGCTTTGACCTGTTATCCTGCCCAGCTCAATCTGCCATCTTGACACTTATGGATTAAATCCCATTATCCCAAGAGCATGCAGCTTTTAGAAACTTGCTACACCCTAGATTAACATATGATATTGGAAGAGACCAGAAGTAGATATTATAGGGAAACTAATGCCAGAAGTCCAGAACTTATTTGCAATTTCACCGATGCATATTTCCTTTCAAGTCCTATAGTATAACCAGTTTTTGCCATTCAGAATGACAAATCTTTTTTATACTTCATTTCATATGTAGCAACCTGAAGTGCATTCGTATACTGCAACTATGAATGTATATGAAAATATCATACCCAATCTTGGGGTTGTCAAAATATACTGCTAACTTTCGTTTGTCAGGTCTGATTGTTTTGGAATGTCCATTAAACAGATATCTTCTATGGCCCAGCAAAAAGTGAGGGAAGTTTCCCCCTTGAGTAGTCACAAACACTTCACTATGGAGACATACGGTATAATCTATAGCAGCCATCCTGGAAGAATAGTTCTAGAAACAGTAAAAGAGTCAGCCAAAAAATCAATCAAACCTAGAACCAGAAATCACATTAAAAACAAGATAGACAGTCAAACCATAAATGGGGCAAGTTCCTCAGCAGATCCAAGCATCTCCTTGGTTTGCAAAAGAGGAAACATTTCTAGAAGAGGAGCCATATGCCTCTCGGAATCGTATATCCTTCCAGATGCCAGGAATATAGATGTACTTTTATCAAATCCCATTCCTCTAAGCATCAACCCAACCTTATAAAATATAAAACTAAATTATGCAGTTATTCTTTTTTTGTAATTCTAGTTTTCATTATATTCAATAAACTCGGTCAATAAACACATGGAAGAAATTAATATTACCTCTAAAGGTGTGAGGGGACATTTTCCATTTACTCTAATGGCTCCAGGTTTTATAACTCTACCAGGCTTTGTAAATTTACCTTTCCAACCCCTCTCCCTTGCAGCTATCATATCCTCCAGCTCTTTCGATCCACCATCATATACACAGCAAGAAAAAGCAACCATGTCCTGTAAAAGCAGGGAAGCAATAAGAAAACTAGATTTGTTGGAAGGCACACATTCCCAAATATTTAAACTTTTTCCACAAATGGAACCGAACCCACATTTTTGGGTGATAGGTCACCTCGAATACCGCTAGGGCGAAAGCCCTTTGGTTATTTAAAAAACTGGATTATTTTTTAATTAATATGATTTTGTAATCACAGTTGACACTAATTATTCATACAAAAATTTAGACAAGTGTTTGGGCTCAAACTCAACTTGTTTTGACTAATTACCCAACCTGCCAGACGAACCCATGTTGCCTTTTCTAAACCGTACCCTATGTCATTCTCCATATAAATTATCAGCAAATAGACTACCAACCTCCTCAAAGCGTAGATGAACGGAAATGTACTTGCCACCATTATTTGCACTACGTTCTTTCATTCTTGAAACTAATGTTTCACCCATCGTCAATAAAGGAGTTGAAAACCTTAAAGCTTCATAATTTGCCAAACATCGAAGCCGTTGGACCTCGGGAGGAGCATCAAAAGATAATCTATTTGCGAATGGAGAAATCCGTATGAACCTGAAAGGTTAACATGTTTACAAATGGATCAATATCCAAGAATCCCTTTCAGAAGGTAATTAAAACACAAGAAGAAAAACTCACTTTTCTTCAAGCAGCCTTGGAAGAACTGTATCCTTGTAGTACTGAATTGGCGCCCAGGCCTTTATTCTGAAGTTGAATACATTGGTCAAATTGCGGTCAAATCGTTCCATTAGGTATCCTGGTACTGTGTCAACCACCCGCACATGATTTTCCAAAGTTTTAACAAAAAATTCTTCATCGTATATGTCATTGAATTTGCTGCAATGGAAAACCATACAAATATTACAAGATATGAAAAATACAAACAAACTATGATTGTTATGGACTTATAGTATATCATATTCACAAACCTGGGATCCCTCCAGATACTATGAAAATGAAAATTGGGAATGACAAGTGTTGCATTAAGATATCCAGCCACAGCAACTGCATTGCAAATCTAAATATAGAAAGTGTTATATCATTACAAAGAAGACAAGCAATTATGTGTAATGTTAAAATAGAAAGTAAATTAATACAAAGGGTTTTAAATTACCGAAGTCCTCTGCTGATTTAAGCCACCATTTGCCTCAACATATATGTACCCATTTGACTCCGGCAAGCCTAAATGATTATCGTAACCAAGGAAGTGAGACGATGACAGGAACTATAACAAGCTAAAACCGAAATATCAAACGGTAAGAATTTCCAGGTGGAATAATATACTTTGAACACAATAGCTTTCAGACTTCATTGTCACACACTAGTTTATAAGAGTTTCTTCCTAGCACAAAACAGTATTGTTTTAAACATGTAGATGACAGCAAGACACTAGATAAATGAATAAAGAAGAAAAAAAACTGCTTGCCAAACTAAACACACTACATCCTTGTCCCAATTAGGACATGAACCCATAAATACGTGGTTGATGGGCACCTTACATAAACCTTAAATGTGCCAAAGGCCTGTCAGCACAAGAATCAAAAAAACAAGTTTTTTTAAAAAGAAAACTGCTTCATTTCCCACTAAATTTAACTGGCATCAAACAGGTTCTGCTGTTCAAAAGGCGAGACAGTGTTCATACCTCCTGAAACTTTGTTTATACAAGGCCTCCAGTCTGCACTTTTAGCATGTTTCCATATGGTTGACATCTACATTTAGTTTAGTATTAAAATCAGTCACGCGTAACGAAGAAAACTACGTAAAATCATACTTACTATAGACATGGCATGCATATACATATATAGAGAGAGAGATGTTCAATGCTGCATACTTGGATACATTAAGCATAGCATACGTGTATACATAAATATAAAGAATTATGCTAGCTAGTAGTTACAGACACAGCATCTACATAATCCAAAAGCGAGTATTATTAGCACACAAACTAGAAAAAGACGATGATTTCCTAGAAACACTATAAATCCCTTGTAATCCTGAACATTGTTGTTGCTGTTTCATTGTCGAATATTATTGGTGATTTGGTTATCAATTAGGAGAGTTGGTTTACCTCTCAAAAGTAGACTGTGGGAGAGTTG
>JAOEHQ010018491.1:0-14922 GCA_025447715.1 Asclepias incarnata
AACAATGTACAACGCTCAAACATTTGTATACTTAGCGTTTAAAAAGGCTTCTCACCAAACCGCGTCGGCACGCGGGTCTTAAGCCTAGTATGTATGTAAAGTAATAACTTATTTACTTGCCACCTGCCCTCTTCCCAAAAATTATAAAGAAAAAAGAAAAAAAAAAAGAAGATATCATATGATCTCATTACGCAACACACCGGAATTCAATACGTATATATTTAATAAACTTCAATGGATAAAACGAAAACTTTTTTCTTAACAGATCTGCATTACAAAGCACTTCCTAAAAAAAAAAAAAAAAAAAGTTTAACGCACACTTTGCATCTCAGCCATTAACTTTAAGTTTGTGGTGAGACTTTCATCCCTCTCTGCGTTAACCCTCACATATGCAAGTCACGTAAGGGGTATTTTTGTGACTTCACCTGTATCTTCATCCCACGGATGTTCATCCCTTGTCTTTATCTCTTGTGTTCTTGTCTTCTTAAAATAATCTCATCTCAACACAACACAACACAACACAAAAACACTCACAGTCTTTGAAGAGCTCTAAGACTATCTTTAATCCACCACACTGAAACTCAGTATATTGATGTCACATTACCAATACACTTACTCACCACACCGAACCACTTTTACCATTAACCTTCACACTGAAATCCCAATTTATTGGTGTCACATCATCATTTAATATTAATATTAAAAATCATAATAAATTAAATTAAAACATATAATATATTAAATTAAACAAACATACTATGTTAACAAAGAAAAACAGAAAATAAAAAAACTTATGTGACCGAAATTTTCTATTTTTAAAAATTATAACCACTTGTAAAGATTATAATTTTTTAGGGGTTTAAATTAAAAATAGTTATAAAATAATAATAAAAAGTACATAATGACAAATGGATAGTCTTCTTCTTTACAACTCTTTCTTCTTCTTCGACGAACCAACGACTAGAAACAATAAAAAAAATTTATTTCATTCATCCTCCAAGCTCTAACCAATAAAAAGAAATAACAAACAAATCAATAAAACTATAAACAAATCAATACACCCAGGGATATCAGCGTCGTGGCCAGCACTTCGGGAAAAAACGCTGACGAACATGTCGGAGGTGTTAACGGGCCACGCCGGAAAGTCAGTGTATTCGATTCAAAATGCCGGGAATACTCTGAGCGTTAAAGATGGTCTAAGTTTAAGAATATTTAATATCTATCCAGATTCATCCCACAGATCTTCTTTATCAACACAACACACCTTTATCTTCATAGATTTTCTTTGTCATAGATCTTCTCATTTCGACACAACGCTTTCTGATTTTAATTCCTTTAAATTCCAATTCCTTCAAAAACATTATGCGAACCAAACAGCCCCTTAAAGAGATAAAAACATAGAAAGTGTAAATAAATATATTAAGCCACATTGTGTAACAAAGTTTTTTATGTATTAACTTTCATTATTAAAGTACAAATTGGTAAAATTTGATACAGAGATCATGCTGATGATTGCGATTGTGATGTTAAGTATAGCATATACACATTTTTTTGCCGTTGCTTGCATTTGGTTCTCAAGGAAATGTCCAATAGGGTGAGAGGCGCCATGGTCACCAAGAGGCCTAATTTGATCTTGATTCTTGAAGACAAAAAAAATTGAAGTAATTTTGCAGGAGCATAATAGAAACAAAAAATTTCATAAACAGAATTGAGCTAGCTCTAAATCGACAACGGAAATGTACAATTCCAGGAAAAGAATTACATATTTGAAATTCAGTCATACAAGGAGGGGATAATAATAGTATATACTAAAATAAAAACAAAAAGAACATCTAGTCTCAGAACAATAACAAACGCCAAAAATCGTTATAAAAAGTTGCATAATCCTTCCACCCTATCAACCCCCTTGTTCTGGTACATTGTACATAATTATATTCGCTCATCTTACCTTCCCTATCCACCCGACAAAAATGACAAATACCTACTACCCAAATATAAACAAAAACAGAAAAGTATAAGAAAAACGTATCCACACCTAACTAGCAGAAACAAACAGCATCATTATTCTTAGCTAGCAAAAAAAAAACCCCACCTTAATCCCCCAATAACACACCCACTATTCACTAGTCACCCAATCATCAGTAAGAGCCCATTGAAGGCATTCCATACGGGGGCATCGGGGGCATCCCCATTCCACCCATCCGTGGTGGTGGAGCAAATCCACCGCCCATTCCTCCACCCATACCTGGTGGTGCAGGTAGTGCAAGAGGCAGTAATTGAGCATACATGTTCTGCAAAACAAACAAAGTTTGTCAATCTAAAATAAATAAATATAAAATTAAATTAAATATAAATTAAATAAATAAGCACAAGAGGGAAGCAAACACATACATGCTGCTTAATGACATCCTGCTCTTCGTTCTCATTAACCTTTGTTTCCTTAAGTGCTTCTATCTTGTCCTTAATTAGTTCATCAACTTTGCCAGTATATTCACGGATAAACTACAAGAAATCAAATATAAAGTTTGGATTTTGATGTCTGATTTGTAAGAAGAAACCAACCAAAAAGGAAACAATAAGATAATTTTACCTGAAGCAGATACGGGAAGGCAAAATCGATCATATTGTTCAGCCAGGCTAACTCAAGAGCAACATCTGGACGAATGAGATCATAACAAACAAATAAACATGAAGCAAAGCATTCCTTCTTTCCCTGCAAAAGCATTATAAAACATTAAGTGTACGGCTTGGTCCATTTGAACACATCAAACATATGTTTGGTAAGAATAAGTTGTACCTGTTCAATGAAATAAACAAGCAACTCCTCTGCCAGCTCACGGTCCCCAGATTGTGATGCAGTCTCCATGGCATCCTTGTAAACTTTGTCTTTTTTAGACAATGCAATAGACTGCTTCCATCTACATGCCTTCTTGTAAATATATGCAGCCACACGCCTCATCTCAAGAAGCTCATGTTTCTCAATCTGCAACAACAGTAACAATGGATGACATCACAATTGACTTGATAAGAGACAAACACTTAACCAATACAAACTTACCTTCAGTGCAAGGCCAATCTGGTCAAAGTTATCATGAAAATCAATAGATTCGCGCAATCTATCATAATCTTCCTCCTCAACATATATTTCATTCAATGCCTCATTTACAGCAGATACATTGTTGCTCTGAACTGCAACCATATAAGGTTTCACAAGAGGAAGTTGGCCCGCCTGTAATTTTCATAAAGTCAGCCACTCCGTAAATAAATAACCTTCAGAAAAAACAAAATAACTGAAGGTGACCCATTTACTAAAGAGCAGATCGATTCCGGCTATGTTGTATCACTATTGGGTCAATTGGGACTGTGGTCACTCAAAGTGTATTTTCAAAACATAACCTCCTAAATCATTTTATTCAGAAAGTTAGCTATGCTATGGTATGATTTTGTAATCCTATTTGGCCCGCAAATTGTTCGTAAAAAATATAAACCAAAAAAGATATCAAAGTGTTTTGGGTTAGACCATTCAAAAAAATTACCCATATTGACCAATTATCCAACCCACCCTGCCACCCATTTCACCACCTCTTACGTGGTACGATTTTCTAACCTATTTGGCCAGCAAATTGTTTATAAAAAATATAAACCAAAAAAGACATCAAAGTGTTTCGGGTCAGCCCATTCAAAAAATTACCCATATTGACCAATTATCCAACCCACCCATTTTACCACCTCTAAGAAAAACCAACAAAGTTGTATTCAACTCTAACTTTCTGCAAAAAACCATTTTACTTGTACATGTTGGGACAAAAACTTTGATGTTTCCGAACTACCACTTTTCGCACTTTTTAGCAACAGAACTGTTATTTATTAAAACATGCAAGTAGATAAGTCACGCTTGTATGCCATTCTATAAGTAAATGAAAATCTTCATAGAGTGCACAAACCTTTCGCATAATGTCCACCACACGTGTATGGTCAACACGTAGTGCAAGGACATTGAGAACATCATTTATAAGGTCTGGATGCTCTTGGAAGTAGAAGTGAACGGCCTTGTAATAAAGCTCTACACTCGCCACTTTAACTATTATATCTTTAAACTGCATATGATCCCAAGCTTCAGGAGAATGATTCATGACAGTTGAGGCAGCATTATCAAACTCATCATATTGAATATATAAATAGGTAAGTTCCTTCCAGTGCTGCTGTTCATCACAAGCTCGGATTAACTTTGGAATGTTAAGACGAGTTGAGAAGAGTTTAATATGCTCCATCAACTTCTCATGACGGTATCTGGCATAAAGGACGCCCAACTCAGTGAAGATGCCCATATGAGCACGTTCCAACCCTAGACCACTCTCCATAAGAGATATAAGCTCATTAAAGCATCCTCTATTTTGGTAGTACTCGCTCACCTCTTCCAGGTCATCCACCTACATAGAAACAAACTCGGGCATCAGTTTAACAAAATCACCAGAGAAACTAGAAGTGATTATATTTGACACGATAATTACATACTAAAAGTTTCATATTTTTGAAAGGGAAAAAAAAAATCTTATAAGTCGGCCGTACCCAACCCATTTCTAGCAACATCAAACTTTCACCCATTCTGACTAGTTATGCAACCAGTTCAAGCCGCCCAATTTACTACCTCTAAACAATTTATTTTTGAAAACAATCCAAATGTATGCAGCTAAAGGTTAAACCATGGACACCATAACATTAGATAATAAAACAATAGTAATTCACCATAGATCAAAAGATAACAATACGCTACCTGTACAATAATATTCAGACCACATATCTGTGCCAAGCGGAACTCCTCGGCATCGACACAAGCAAAGCAGACTTCTTTCCATGTCTTTGCACTATTTGCCTTACGAGCAGCATCAACTGCACCTTGAAACTGTTGCAGCCTGACAAGTGTGACTGCCAACTTAGCCCAGTTGGATATGAAAGCATATATGATTTTTGCAGCTTCATATAAAGCCTCATCAAACAAACGATCACCAACATTATGAAGGTTAGCTACATTTGGCATAAGTATGAACTCCTCAATGTCGCTTAATCTGTCAATTTTTGCATAAGCGTATATGAGCTCACTATCCACCTTGGACTCCTTGGTGTTCTGCCTAACCATCAGTAGATACTTCACCAAATCATGATAACATTCATCATCCTCAGCAGCACGAATAACATCCAAAAACTGAGTGGCATCATCAGCACGGATGAATGACTCAATTGCATCACTCACTAGTCCATCCCTGAGCTGAGCTTTAGCCACCTGACTCCATACAGCATCTTCTTCGACACGGTATGCGAACTCCACAGCCCGTGGAATACTTTGGATATTGTCCAGCAACACGTTGACTGCTTGAACATTTAAGTTAAACTTCTTAAATATAGCAAATGCTTCTTCATACAACTGTGCTTCCACAGCAACCTCTCCAACAGCAGGTCCATCAAAGTTATCTAATCTATTAATATAGTCCATAACTCGTGATGGATCAGCCTTAATGGCTGTCAAGATAAGAAGATTTTGCAAATTAAAATTGCCACTAAAAGCAGAGTTTTGGAGAACAATTTTTTCAAGAAGTTCAATTAGCTCATGGGGTAGATCAGCAGTCATAAAAGCTTTAACAGCAGCGGAAACCTGCTCAGGGCTCTTGCTTTCAGGCAAAGCAGTAGAGACAACTTGGTCAATGAGTTGTCGTCTGTATTCATTCTCAGGGTTAAGAACCTTCTCCCAAAGATCACCATCCATTCTCTCCACAACATATCTAGAACAAACTTAAATATTAGTCAACAGATCTTAAAACAACACACTAGAGGTTTGAGTACCAGGTCGGAATGCTTCGAGGTTAAAGCAGGTATATTTTCAATGCGTAAAAATGGGTCGGTCGAGCTGACTTGCCAGCATTTTTTGTCCACTTTCTTTAGAACTTTATAACAAATTAATGTGTTATTGAAACCACCATACTAAAATAGATTATAACTAGTTCAAAGCATCGATTATGACTTGTTCCCAGAAATCGATTTAGGAGAATGAAAGTACTTGAGTTCCACTTTATGTGATTTTCCTCATGATTGACTCGGTTCAGTGTTAAGAAAGTCTAATTTAAACATTCGACGTATTAGAGATTAAATTCAACGCAGGATGACTCATTTTACGGTAAACGGTTAAAATGGCACTAAAAAAATTATCTTGTCCGGTTCCTCCAGGGAGAGGAGCTAGATAGAAGTAGTTTTTGATGAGTGGTGGGAAATCTGGCACTAAAAAAATTATCTTGTCCGGTTCCTCCAGGGAGAGGAGCTAGATAGAAGTAGTTTTTGATGAGTGGGAAATCTGGCCATTAGTTAAGTCATTTTCTGTTTGGTCATAAGTTGGTTCTTTTCGGTAAGTAAGAATACATAGACCAATGGGGGAGAACCCCCAAAGCCTCGAGGTATTACTAATTTATATATTTTGAAGATAAGCAAACTGTACCTGGCTTGCAACTTAAAAAGAGAATTCCTGCTTGTTACATTGATAAGTTCTTCGTCACATTGCCCTCTACGGTATGCAACAACAGCAAGCGTGGGATCACGCTTCTCACAGTACTTCCCCACGACACGTGAATCATAATATGGGTTGGTGGTAAGGAAGTGCTCAGGATTGTTGTTGCTGTCAATAATAATTTTACCCAAAGCATTGTGCACATGGACATCTTGGCTTCCTTCACTCACAAGATGCTCCAAAAATTGAGTAAGCAATCGAAGTCGATTCCTGGAAGACATAAGCAAATGATATAAGGATGTAAATAACATAATAAGACCATCAGGCAAGGCTAAACAAACCTCTTTTCACACTCATCCACGAGAGGCTCAACTGGAAGCAAAGAACGAACAGATAGAATCAGGCCTTTAATGAAGTCCTCGGGGCACTCATCATCTAGAAGCTGTCCTACAACTAAAGGAGCATTCCCTGGATTGACCTATACAGATGCAACTTAAACGCTCACATCTAGTAGCTTTAGCAAACACATATAGATGAAAGATAAAACAGATTTCCATAAACCAGTACCACACCTTCTGGACATAACCTTCTATATACCGCAGCATGTTGTTGGTATAAAGGTAGTGAGTGAGATCAGGAATAAAACCAAAGCGATCACACACATTGATTAACGGCCTTGCATCAGGAAGTTTGGCTTCCATTAGAAAATTCTTGGTCTTTTCAGCATCATAGAAATTTGACTCTCGGGTAACACGCTCAACCTCCTTAATTTGTCCCGTCTTGGCAGCTGCCTCAATGTACTTGAAGTGGATGTCAGGATCCTCGCTGCAACAGCACAAGTCAGTGTGAGAGTGAGTATACAGCAAAATTTACGATATGAAAGAATCAGAAGCTGTCTTTCCACAAGGTCACCTGGAACTCAAATATGATCCCAAAAAGAAGTAAAGACCTTCATAGGACTTAAATTGCTCAAATAGCTTGATACATGCCTCAACACCCAGCTGCTCACAATATTCTTTGGCAACCTACAGTCAAATTGTTTCAGTCATATAGCAGACTGAAAAAGTGAATCATAGATAATCAATTTGACCCATTACTTACAAATGGGATAATTTGGGTTGTGTTTTACCCTAACTGATTCAAATGCCCCAAATCAAACCAAAACAAGTAAGAACAAAGTGGGTCAAACAGGAAAGTCGCCCACTTGCCCTACCACATAAACCACTATATTTAAACAATTAGATCACTATCGTAAAAATATACTTTTTTGTGATCATAATCAACATTTAGACCTCTTACCCAGCCCAACTTACCCATTTTGCGACCTCCACAAAAGTAAAATATAAGAATTAGTCAACTTCTGCCATACTCAGTTTGACCCAAAACGATAAACGTTCAGATTGGATGATGTGACATTACCTGCACTATTATCTGAAGGTTTCCTCTCAAATTGACCAACAAAAGATCTTTCATGCACTCTAGTGCCCATTCCTGAGATAGCGTCCCAAAAAATTCTACGAGAGACTGAAAACAAAAGATAATCAGCTACAGATCAAGTCAAATCCAATAACAAAAAGTAAGCTATATACAGTAATAGACAAACCTGTGGCTCGATTGCATGCGTATTCACAATGATGCGTTTGATATCTGGCAGTTCAGTATAGTGCTGAAGATGAAAATAGAAGTTTCAGTCATGCAAGTGATAAAGCTTCCCAAAGAAAACACACAAGTATCTGGAGATTAGCCAACCTGAAGGGCTCTGACATATAGACCGGCTTTCTCACAGAGTTGAGCAATGCGAGCACGATCATAGTGGCTGAACATGCCATTTGCTAATATGGCATCGGCAACATTAGGAAATGTTACTAGATTAATTTCGAGGACCTGCATAGAATAAAATTTTCATGATTTTACAGCTATCTTAGGTAACTATATTCTAGTTCATCAGCATCAGTGTAATGCAACCTTGGTTTGCAAGTGAGCATGTTCCGGCAAATTGGGCTTGAGGACATCCAAGAGGAAGGCTGTTGCCTCACGTATCAAGTTTCTCTGAAGAAATGAAACCAATGGAAATTTGGTTAAACTATACCCAATTGCATGTATTTTTCAATCTTGATTTTGTCATTTTAATTATAAGATATGTTGGTAATATGATGACCTCACCTGAAGGAAAAGATCTGTTATTGTGTTGAAATCAACTGGACAACCTCCCTCCATCTGGGCCATCATTAAAGCAAAATTAACAGCTCCCTGTAAAACACACAAGAAAGTTATCAGTCTTGCTTCCAAGCACATAAATTCTATGTAACACTAACTGAGATTCTTAGAAACAATCCAGAAAATCATTATGAGTAAGTGGATTAGCCAAATCGGAAATGGTCAAATTGGAAATGGTCAGTCAGACCCCACATACTTGACATATATTTATGCCAACTGCTTTACTACAAACCCTTAAATCCTTAATCACAAAAAAGTTTTAGTACCTGTGGATCTGATCGAAGAATTGTTTGCAAGAGAAACAAATAATCAGGTGCATATCCAACCTGCACCAATTCAGATGTTAATCTACAATGACATGCAAATAGCTAATATGAAAAATCCATTCGAAGGCAAAAACATATAATCAGGTGTTTCTGTATAAATTAGACCTACCTGCTTGGAGTAAATCAAAATTTTGTCAAACTCTCTTCGCTCAGCAAAAGCTGCAACAACTTTAGGAGTTGCTCTAGCTTTGATATAAATCTTTAAAGCAAGATCATTATCGACAGTCTACAAATGAATAACAAACAAAAACTTAGATGAGGATATTAAACTGTAGATAGCAGAAGACCGCAATAACATGAAAAACTGTTTCAACCTTGACGAGGTCCCCAAGTTCCTCGCTACATTCCAGCTTGTCTTCAGCCAACCAACTCTCCAAAAGGTTCTTCTTGTTTTGATTGACAACTAGGCGAGATAGTTCCAACGATTCAAATGCATTTAGCTTCCCTTTGGTTAAGAGGGTCCCAAAATACTGCAACAATGGTGGTGTCTGTCCAGATTGTACAGGTACACTCTGCGATAAAATATACAGAGGTTACTGAAGTCTGAAAATATACAGATTCTCATTAAATAATATATTTTTTAGAGGTAGTGATCACAATCGGACGTGAATTTATTCAGTGATATGATTGCAGTCTGATCAGTAGATACCTGAAATTTAGCAACTGTATCTGGCGTACGGAGAATGCCTTGAGGAGATTCTGCAGCGAGCTCGGCAGCCTCTTTGTACTTTGTTTGAGCAAACAATTCTTGAAAACGTTGTACAACCTGAGTAAAGTAGATATAAGTTACCGGAGATCATCAGGGGATCAATCTAGTTTGTTATGAATTTCAAGTATTATGATTATTGAAAACTGAAATAAAAGTCGAACAAAAATGAGAAAAGTAATTAAACAAATCCTCTAATCTTGCTTACAGCTAGGAAACTGAAAAGGTTTCACTTAAAATCCAGGGGGTCTGAAAGTACAATTCAAATATACTACAAAGTACTGAACTATATAAACATGATTCGTTTAGTCTACTGCAAAATATAAAGAAAAGAAAACGGATACAAGCATAAAAAAAAAAAAACACTAGGAAAGTGAAAAGAAACTTACTAAATTCTCTGCACCGGGTAGATTTCCTCTTTTTGCAAGATTGACGGCAAGCTCCAAATTGTTTAACTGCACTAGCACATCACATTAGGATTACAAATAAAGAGAATAGCATATCGATCACTAATGAAATAACATTAGAAACTTACTTGTCCACTAACAAAAGGCACAATTGTTGATTCGTTTACAGTGGCAAGTAAGACCTGACCACGTCTGTTGACAGCATAAAAGCCCCCAACTGATGAAGCTTCAGAAGTCAGAAAAATTGGATCTGGGCTAATTCTATTCCTATACACTGCAGTAGCTGTTTCAAGGTCATACACAAATAAAAGCCCCAGCTTGGTGATAACATAAATCAGGCCATACTTGTGAGATATCTGCAAAGCCAAAGAAAGGTATGCATAACCTAACAAAATAGTAAAATAAACTGCCTGACAAACAAGAATGGCAGATGAAATACCTGCATGGCAACAGGAAAATCATCTGGAAAATCAGGAGGGAAGAAAAGGTCTGCTTGTTTCTTGGTAAAAGAAGGCTTTCCTGCATTATGCAAGGGATGATCATTCGATGTAGTACATAAGAAGACACAAATGGGAAAGAACCATGTATGTTTACAACTGCAATACGCATTGTGAAAGTAGATGGATGTACATCTAAACCAGGGTAAAATCACGGAAGTAAATATATATATAAACGTGGTACACGAAACATGTTGATAGGTGTATAAAGGCTCAAGTTTTTTTAAGACAACGTTCCAACAAGACGGGGTTATATTATGTCAACGGTAAATGACAAACATATATCTACCAAGCCTTTGTATTTCAAAAACATTGTTTCTCCTTGCAGGAGGATAAGAAAGGACTCAGGAAACAAACATATACCAATGACAAGCAATAATAAACAGCAAACCTGGCTGGGCCCCGAGCTCAATGACATGCAGCTTTGATGTAACCTGTCCAGCATTAGAACTTTTGGTTGCAAAAGAAATAAGAATAGAAGGATTCTCGTTGCCAGGGACCTGTTTGAATGTAAAGTTATGAGATCAACTACATGTGATTAGCCAATAGAAATAGATCATCTCCTTTTGAGTAGCATTAATAAAGGAAAAATAAGTACTTTAAAGGAGGCAAATGATGCTGCGTGCGCTTCAAGAGCTTGACTTCGCTGCTGATCAACAGAATAAAGCTGCATATTTCCTTTAACTAATTGAGGTCTCTGTCAGATAAAACAGAGTTAGAAAAGGCTATTAATAAGAAAAAAGAAAAAGTGTGACCCACTGCACATCATGATCGACATTGTATTGAACCAAGAAAAAGTTAAAGGGTGATACATATAACAAATGTTAATGGAGGCAAAGTTGACGCCTTTACCATAGTTGTATCAATTTGTTCCAGTCGTAACAACTAATTAGGCTTACGGTTATGCAAAACAACTAAACAAGAGGCCACTTATACCATAACAAGGGATCACTCAATCATAATAAAAGTAAAGTTCTGTTTAGTGTTCAGATTTAGTAGGATCTATAAGCAGCTGTTAAGGATAAATATGATCTACAAAAAAGAACCTGTTATACGTTCACATTAAACTAAAAGTAAGAAACATACCTCTGGTGAGCCAGGGGCAATTCCAATCAACACCAGCCATTTCTCAGATGGATCACATTTGTAATTAATAATCTGATTGTTTGATAGATTGGCTGTTCTATCAAACATCTTTACAGGTTCAGAATCGCCTATACAGAAAAGATTGAACACCAATTTCAGATAATATGATCTCCAGCTTATATGTCAAAAGACATAAAGAGAGCAATATACCCTCACTTGACCAATGGTACACTGATGTTTGGGTCACCATGCCCAACATCTTGGGGGTAACCCACTTCCAAAATACAACCTAAAGAAGAATATACGGAAGATCAAATATATATCAAATTTTGGCAAAGAAATCCGAAAGGATGCAACCATTAAATTACAAGGTGCAAAAAAATATCACCTGCTCAGGCATCTGATGAGATTTCACTTTCACTTTCATCTCAATATTAAATATCTGTAAGTGATCCTGAGTAGTGCCAGGGAGTTGAGCTTCACGAAAATCACCCCGTAAATTAGATAAAGTAAAAGCTAACCAAATTATTCTCTAAAACTTTGCCAAGAGTTCTAAGATTTGTTGCTACAACATGCACTATATTATCAATGAAGTTTCATGTCATATAGCATACAAAAATCTGGTACATTCTGAGTTATTTACCACTATGCCTTACAGTTTCTGATGCTGTTTCTTTGGTCCTATTGAGCATAAAGTCACTTCGTTTTTTGAATAATAGAGCATAAAGTCTCTAATACTCGTTTTCAAAACAAAGCCGTGGCAATTAGGACATGCAAACATCCTAATGCATTATAATGCTCCCAGCATATACTAATGCGTTATAATGCTCCCAACATATCATTATATAATATATTATATATGCTTGACACAAGTTCTACCAGAAAGATGAAAAGAGCCACAACGAACCATGAGGATAGTACAGATTTCAAATGTACCTTTTAAAGCCAAAATATTGGAAATAGGATTCATAAGAGCCGAATCAGCAGTAATAGGCCTCCTCAATGGCTGCTTTGGCACGTTCATATCAATAATCACCACACTGTTCTGAGGCGACGTTTCACGAACACATATAAACTTATCTGACTCCATTGTAACATTTGTAAATGTAATGAACTGTGGATTGATCCCTATGCTCGGCAACTGCGACATAAAAAATGTCACGCAATTTAAACCAACAACAATCAAACCATCTATACTAGATCCCATAACCTATTCGTGGAAAATAACACATTCATCATTCCCCACTGATCTACATTCACACTAAACAAACATTACTATATATTCGTCATCCTGCATCCTTTTTGTCCTTCCATAACCACGATCCTAAAGCGATTACCCTTTGACTAACCTAAAAGGCCACTAAACCTACAAACTCCCCTATATTGTATTGTATTGTACATAATATCAAAAAGCAAAGCAAATGAACAGTAAAGGTGGAGCCGGTTTCTCTATTTTCATTTACACGTTGTCACTTATCAATTGTGGATATCTATTTCTGTCAACCTACAATTTTCCCTTTAAACTTATTTTCGTTTGGCCTTTTTTACTGTTTATTCTTCGGCAATATAAACCACTTAATGTTCGATATCCAAATCATCTATAATCCTAAAGTACCACATCTATTATTCCATTCGGTAACTAAGCTATAGATACAGAATTACGAATATATAAATCATTAAATCTAATCACTTCAATAATCATCATAACAAGTACTAAAACTAGCAAAATCACTAAATTCAAAACATACATACCGTGAGTGCCTCTTTCATAGTGATTGGAGCGTTAGCTGCCGCCATTTTGGTTGCGAAAACAGATCAAAACGACGTAGTTTTGATCTACAAAATTGATTGAGAATCGCTGACTGATAAATAAACTTCACGTAGATGATGAATGAAATATCTGGAGATAATATATGTGGATTTTGATATAATAATAATGGGGAAAGTATGTATAATCCTGTAAAACAGATGTGCAGATTCTAAAAAATCTAAGGGAAAAATAAAATAATATTAAAAAAAGAAGTTTGAGCAATGACTATAGCAAGGAAATTATTTTATTACTTATATATTTTGAGAGGTTATTTCCCTTTCTTTTTCTTACAAAATAATTTACACAAATTGCTTGTATTATGTTTTAATTGCAACTGATTACCTTGACCCAATACCAGAGCCTCCTTGTATAGTTGCAGACTTTTTGTATGATTAATTGATTATAATATATTAGCCTTCTACGAAATTTTTTGGAAATGTACATATGGGAAAATGACTATGATAATATTTAAAAATATTAAATCCTTTTAACATATCTTTTTCCTAATAATTCTGCTAAAGTTATAAGCTTATGATACATATCTATATTAAGTTTGTTACCCGCGCATCGTCCGGTTTGTTCAAAAAGTATTTACTAAAAATTTTTGATACAAACATTTTTAATTATTAACTAGATGTAAGATTCGTATACCAACACGGGATAGGTATAACAAATTTAGATAGTAATTCTTATTAAATATTAAATAAATCTAATCAATTGTTAGTCAAATGGTTATTAATTTTTTGATATGCACATACATATAATCTATCATATATGAAATAACTTCTACAATAACGTGCATATATATAAGATACAAATTAAACAAATTCACGGAGATATGGTTATTTAGTGTACATAAAGGTTGTAGCGACATTTATAATGTTACAAAATTAATGGGTCCATAGAAATATTTGTCATGGGACTATTGAACAGTTTTTTCACAGCCATGATTCTCGTTAGATTTATCCAGCCAAAGTGGTTGATGTTCTTGTTAAATTCACCCAACCCGTTAATTGAGATTTTCGTTAAATTTACCCAAATTAAGATTAAGTGCGAGCTTGTTAATATGATTTATCCTTTTAATGTATTCAGATTCTCGTTAGATTCACCTTGTTCTAATTATTCTAGTGACGAGGATTCTCCCTAGATTCACCAAGTCTCCTAGAACATTCTTAAGCATCACAATCAAATAGTTTTAGTTATATTAATTCACGTAGATGATGAATGGAATATCTGGAGATAATATATGTGGATTTTGATATAATAATAATGGGGAAAGTATGTATAATTCTGTAAAATAGAAGTGCAGATTCTAAAAAATCTAAGGGAAAAATAAAATAATATTAAAAAAAGAAGTTTGAGCAATGACTATAGCAAGGA
>JAOEHQ010018502.1:0-14922 GCA_025447715.1 Asclepias incarnata
ACAACGATTTCCAGTTAAGAGAAAATGATTGTTTTATTTGTTTTACTTTAATACTTGTTTTATTTTAACCAGAACCTTATTATATATATACAAATGGACTAGTGTTGCTTAAATACTACGTCATGTGTCGATTCAATGATGCTTCAATCAGGTTTTAGTATATCGGTAGATAATATAAAGTCCAAATATAATTGTTAATAATAGCTATCTAAATATAACTATATATATATATGGGGGAGGTGAATATAAGGTTGTTCCATACTTAAGCTTAGGTATGGAACACTCACATTTTTGTTTTTTAATCCATAAAATTTATGGGGTCCGGGTCATTTATTTATTATACAACAAATATTAAAAAATTGTTATGTGAGAGGTTCCATACCTAAGCTTAGGTATGGGACAGCCTTATATTCACTTTTGCCTATAATATTCGGTTTTTCGGTTAAACCAAATTGACATTTTTTATACCGAAAACTGAACCAAAAACCAATTACCAAATTTGGTTTAGGTTGAACACCGAACCGAAAACTGAATTGTAAATTGGTTCGGTTTTAATTTGGTTTCAATTTGTTTCAGCTTTCGGATTAAACGGGTTGAAACCAAATATTGCACACCCCTAGCTACAATTTGTTATCTATACTACTATATAAAAATTCTTCAACCCACTACCTAACAAAAAAGTTAGAAAATTTCTACATACGAAATTATTATTTTACCATTAATGAATTAATTTACACCACCAATCCTTTATCTCTTAAAATATCTCCATTGTCCCTTTACATCAATTACATTTACATCAATTACTTACACCCACCACCATCAATGGTCGCCGTCATCACTTTCAGTTGCCGCCACCACACCGCCGCCGTCACATTGCGCGGGTACAATGCTAGTAATAATTTAAGGGATATGATTTCTTAATCAATTTTGTGGCTAATTCAAGTATGAAATCTTACCTTATATTCGAATGAAGATAATAGCTTAGGAGTCCATACATCCAACTCTATTCTCCTTCCACCAATATAAGCCTTAAGGCTTAAGGATATACATAGTTGACAAACACTCTATTATGATTGTACATATATACCGATTAATCCAATTGAAATCAAATTAACCGATATACTCGAACCAAAATAACTGAACCAATATATAAAACTAATGGTTCGGTTTATAAATATATATTTTTTTTAAAGGTGTGAATTACTCGTTAATTTCGGGAGGTCTAGCATACGTTGTCTTAACCGGGTCAGCGCTAGAGAGTCTCTGACAGTATAGATCCCCAATTTAAATCCATCGATGAGAAACCCTAATGGTCCGGTTATGGTTATATGACAAGAACAAAAACATTATTATTTGAACTGAAATCATATGAAAGTCCTTTTAAATTTTATTAGTTTTATATATTGCTAATTTAATAGCAAAACATTTTTGTAATTCTCTAAAAGTTCTGTTTTGGTTTGTCGGGCTCTTTTTTAATTTGTTGAACCTTTTTTTTTTTATCAAGATTGGTCTCAACCTTTTGACTTTTGTTCTAATTTTGCAAACTTTAAATGCTTTGGTTTTTGTTTTAATAATATTGTTATTTTAAAATTCTCAATATTATCTATCATTTGGGATGAAAAATTACTTGTAAAATGCTATCCTTAACAGGTAGGTTTACCTAGATATCTGAACTATTTTGTGGGTAGCCCGGAGTCGTCGCGGGTGAACCACTGTGGCCACAAATGTCTTTTTTTTCCTAAGATTTGAACTTGAAACCTCTATCAAGCTTTTACCATTATACCACCATCCTCGTGGTTAATATAAAACATGTTGTAGATATACACTAATATAAAAATGATATCTTCTTGATATATATAAAATGTTATGTTATAACCTTAATATATATTGTTGAAGTGTTGGCTTAACTTCGAAGGTCACATGCTAATTTCTTGATGGTTAACTGAATTAACTGTTTGTTATAACCAAACCCCTAATAAAAAAACCGATAATCGAACCAATAATAAACCGAAACCAATTGGTCAGGGGAACCACATAACTGGAAATCTGGAATGTTTGGTTTTGGTCCTTTTGGACTATAACCAAACCAAGCTGAACCATGCACACCTATACACTCTATTGTTTATGTTTCTTTCTAAAATGTAGCCCAACAAGCTTATGGTTATGGCTAATACAATTTTATTAATTAATAGCAAAAAAATGTTAATATGTACATTGTTAAAGTTGAAAAATAAATTTTCAAACACCAGCAACAATTAACGGTTTGTTATTAGCGAAAAGTTAGTCGCCCTCAACAAGTTAATTAAGCATAGATATCTAAAGCCCTCTGTTTATATTTTCTTTCCAGGATATTATGATACGGAAATCGCTACCTGTTTTGGAGCACACAATCAAGAGTATGGTCAGTCATGACGTCATATTCGGCCAGTATTTTAAGATAGCAGATTTGGGATGTTCCTCTGGCCCAAACACTCAATTGACTGCATCTAGCATTATGGATATAGTCCATGAGGCGTGTAAAGAAAATAATCGCAAAACCCCAGATTTTCAAGTGTGCTTAAATGACCTTTTTGGAAATGATTTCAATTCCACTTTCAAATCGTTACCCAATTTTTATGCAAAGCTGAAGGAGGAAAAGGGAGAAAGTTTTGGTTCTTGTTATGTTTCAGCCGTTCCTGGTTCCTTCTATGACCGACTCTTCCCAGACGAAAGTTTGCACTTTGTTCACTCCTCCAATTCTGTTCATTGGCTTTCTCAGGTTTTCATATAATATAGCCAACTCTACAGTTATCATTCATGATTTCATCATTACAAAAACTACCGACGATTTCATACTAGCAAGAAATGAGAAAAGAAATACGGAGTATATAATTAAAAATCACATGTTTTGAAAACCTAGCTTGTGCTATATATTTTGAAGAACTAATTTCATTTACATTTGCATGTATGTATTTATTTTATAGGTCTCCATATGAACCAAGTCACCAATCAAGATCATGTTCAGTTATCTTTTTATTCAGTAAATATTTAGCAAAAACTATTTCAATGCTAAACTCTAGTCCCTGCAATCTATTATAGGTACCTGAAGGCCTTGAAAACAACACATCACATATATACATGGGGAAAAAAAGTCCACAAAATGTTTTCCAAGCATATCAGAAGCAATATGTTACGGACTTCACTAGGTTTTTACAGGCGCGCTCCAAGGAAATAGTAACTGGCGGACGCATTGTTTTAACATTTATGGGTCGAAGTATTTCTGATCCAACTTCTGATGATTGTACCGGTGGGTGGACACTACTAGCCGAATCACTTCTCGATTTGGTCAAAGAGGTATGATAATGTACTTTTGTATCTGATTCTGACCTCATATCAACAAAGACTATATATGATCTTATTTTAAGCGACTAGCTAACCATTAATCCTGCTTTGTCAAATACTACAGGGGTTGGTCAAACAATCAGATTTTAACTCATTCAATATCCCATATTATACTCCATGTGAGGATGAACTTAGAGATGTTGTTCAAAATGAGGGATCGTTTTCTATTGATATCATCAGTGGATTTCAAGTCAACTGGGATCCATACGACACCGATTACACAAATACTAAAGCTTCACATGAGCTTAGCCATATTCACGGGGAAAACACGATGAAAATGGGGAGGGCTGTTGTTGAACCAATGTTGACATCTCATTTTGGAAATTCTATAATGGACAAGCTATTCAAGATCTACGCAAAACGTGTGTCTGAACATCTAGTAATCAAGAAAACAAGACACTTCAGTCTAGCCGTCTCATTGACTAAAAAATGAACTACTAATGTATTCTAATTATATACTCAATGTATTATTTTACGGTTTCTTTTGATTATTGTTGGGTATAATAATGTATGGTTGATATGTTTATTTTTGCTACATGTATGATTTATATATGTTTATATTTGGATTTTATATTTGAAATTTATAAACCTTTTGAGCTTCTTCATCTCCAACTTTATTTGACTGTTAATCACGGAAGTATTATAATAAAAAAAAATATTTTCTTCGAATTTGTAAAACAAACAACGGGCAATGATACATTCTTTTTGTATACATATATCTTTATCCCAGTTAAGACTTAAAATAGACAGAACTAGTAGGGGCCGGCTAGAGGGTGTTCGGTCCCCTACAATCAACCCACCATCTTATATATCCTTAAAATTAAAATCAACATGACTTTTTCCATTCGATCCTTCCAATCAAACAACCTACACACATAAATATCAAATTCTGGCCCTACTCCTACCAGTTAAGTCTTGATCTCGGGCCATCTCCAATGTATCTAAAAATCACTACAATAGTGCAAATTTTGGTGCAAACCATCTCCAACCGGGGCATCGAAAGGGTGCAAAATTTTGGTGTAATACTATTCACGACAACAAATTTATGTAATCACCTTTTTATAGTATGATTAACATAAAATTTAAAACCTAATCTATAAAAAAATATGTCACTATAAAAACCTCAGTGAGATGTTTACAATTTGTTGACTCATGGTTGGGCCGAGGGGATGAAGCTTGGGTCGCTCGGGCCTTCCTCCAACTGTAGCATTTAAGCCATATCGGGCTTCAATTCACTAATAGACACTAAATAGACAAACGCTTAAGAGATTATTGCTCTAAGTCACAGAGGGACATATGAGAGTAGAGCAAGGAATGCCTCTATGAGATAAATTCATCGGTGTTGGCAAGCAGCCTTTATTTTTGTCCGACAAAAACATGTCCCAAAAACCATGAAAATTACAGTTAGGGGAATCTTAGTTTACAGTCCATCCTTTTGAAGTGGATGGAGATTCCCCTAAGTTCCCTAAACTTGACTAGTCAATCTCAAGTTAGAGAAATCTTGACCATTGGATTAAAATCAAGGAGATCATCTTTGAATCTTGACCCTTGAAACAACTTGAGGAGATCTCCATCCGAAGTGAAGTAGTAATAATGAAACTTGCCTCTGTCTCTTGATAGAAAAGAAGGAAGAAAAAAAAATGGTCAACAAAGAACGTCGATGACCCAAACTGAACTACCATGTTATTGGAATACTTTGGTGTAATGAACGGGGTCCTTTCCAATTTTAAACCAATTAATATTTTTGTTGTATCATGCGACATGCGAATAATCAATACAATTTATTTTAATGCATTGACCGGCTTCTCTTAATTTATTTATTTATATCCCTTCAATACACATATCTTAAGTAGAAGGGTGTAAAGTGTCATTATTTAATAGTTAATTTTTTAATTTTAGTAATTTCTTGTTCACCAAGTTTAGGGTTAGACTTTAAATAAGTCCATAGGCCACGTATTTTAGTGAGGAAGATTATTATCAGTGTTTTATTTTATTTATCATTAGGAGCAGTAGAAGCTTGAATTCAGCCAATTATCAATTCAACAACCAACTTCCATCGGCTTTGTTTGTGTTATTATCTTGTGTTATTGTTGTTTATCTTGTTGGTTCATATCACTATAACGACAACATTTGACAAGGTACCATCCCCACTTTGTGTTACTTGCCAGGCTAAAGGTAAATTGAAACGTTGCACCTATTCATCATAGTCTTCTAATATTCTAATTTTAAAATTTTCTAATGATGTTTCAGTTTAGAAAATTTATTTATTTTCTAATGTCACAAAATTAGAAGAGGGAACAAAATGATTTGTATAAGTCGAGCTTTAATCATCAGTTGTTGTTATGAAAGTACTTCACTCACAGAAGGCTCATATGACCAAGGAACTCTAGAAATAGGAATGCTAAACTGGCCTGAATTCAAATGAGGTCAGCCCGTCTGGCCTAGAAACCCTGGAAACTTGCCAAAGACTGGGCTTCTAAATGGAGGACCTGGTAAGGACCAATGTTGGGGAACTCGTGACTCGGGATCGGATCGGCGAAGGGGGGGAGTCAGGAGTTTTAACCGAGTTAGCCCGAGTTTTGACCGATCCAGCCGATTCTTGACCGATCCGGCCGATTCTTGACCGATCTGGCCGAGTTTGACCGAGTTTGACCAGAGTCCAAGTCGTTGACCGAGTTTTGGACCGATTCCGGCCCACTCGACTCCCTGACTCCCCTATTCCGAGTCCGAGTTCTCGGCCGAGTTTTACAACCTTGGTAAGGACTAAGCAATTAAGAAATTTGTGTACTTTTATGATGATTTGAGCTATTAACTACTAATTAATATTTATTTACTGCCAAAGACTCGGCGTTTTCTCATGTTTCCTCAAGAAAAGTAGAAAGGTTTTTCACCAGAAAACATATGGAGAAAATGTCATTGCGAACCGTATCTTTGAGAAAATGATGAGAAAAAGTGTGAGAAAACAAGTGTTGGCAAGGGCCTTATATTCATAGGTCTCCCCAAACTGCCTTTGCTCCCCATATTTTGTCGGACGTGTGAAACATTGATGACGATTGTTTTTCGACATCAAAGTCCATTTTCATGGCTTTCTTCTTGAAACACATTGTGCGTTAATCCATTATAAATTCATTTTTTGGTTTATAAATTAACTGCTTAGCATAATGCTTCCTTTTTTTCATTTGAATTTTCATCTTTACTTGCATAGGTAGATTAGAAATCCGACCATAGGAATTCTGGAATTAGATCGAAAATTAGCAATCATTAAAGAAAAATGAATGTTCACTGTGAACCCCTAAATCACAAGAGTTCTGCAAGAAGCGTATCATCCACCATGCAATATAGGTACGCATTTATTTACGAAATGTGTATATGGTTATGTTTATTAGTTGATAGTTATAGTTATAGTTACAAGTATTTGATTGATAAGTAGTTTTTAAAACAATACTTTTTTACATTACTAGAGGGGTACCCGCACAATGCGGCGGTGGTGACGGTGTGATGATAGCGGCGACTGGTGGTGGTGGTGGTGGCGGCGACTCCATTGAGTGGTTTAGGTAATTTATGTAAAGGTAATTGATGTAAAGGGGATAGTGTAGATATTTTAGAAGATAAATGACTGATGGTGTAAATTAATTCATTAAGGGTAAAATGGTAATTTCGCATGTAGAAAAATTCTAACGTTTCAACATGGGTATAAAATTTTTATATAGTACTCCGTAGTATAAATAGAATCGTAAAATAATTATCTACCGAAAGTTCTATAATAGTTTGTATTAAAAATACCTTTTGAACATTAGCATGTATCTCATATGTTGGATATTTTAATGTAATTGGACTAACTAGATAGACGAATATTTTCGTTATAAAATATCATATAAGTTTGGTGGTGTGGAGTGCACACTTATTTGAGTTTATTATGGCCTTAGAAGCGAAACCCCTAAGTAACGGAGGACCGGGGCTGCGCCCCTGGTAGTAGGGTCCAAGGGGCGGCAACCCTGGCGAGATCCAGGGGCAGTGCCCTTGCTGGAAAATTCATTATGGAAATTGCTGTGTCAAAAAATTCATTCTGGAAATTTATTTTTAGATTTTTTTTTATGGGAGGAATTTTGGCAATCTTGAAACTTAAAAACTGCCATAGCCATAGGCAGTTTCCTGCAAATACAATTCCCCTGCCATTTGGTCTCTTCCTTCTGGTTCGAATTTTCTCTCAATACACACACATATTTCTGTTTTTAATTCTCTAAATTGTATCCGATCGATTACAATATCCATTGATGAGGCTCAATTCAATCTTGCTGAAGTTAGCTAAGTTATCTTGTTACTGAAGGGTCCTAAGTCTGGGTAGTGAAAGTCTATCAGCTTTTCTTAATTGTGAAACTTTGAAGCAAACTGATTGGTGACTTATATTTTGCTTTTGAGAGACATTGAGTCTCTTGTAGTGAAATGGTCTATTATGTTAAAATAATAGCTTGGATTTTATGAACTGTTTCCCAAATAATCTTTTTTGATTGAATGGATTCAAGTCTCACATGGAACAAAAAATGTGGTTACCATGTTGGGTAGAAGGTTTTCTCTCACCTATGATAGGTTTCCTCATGTGATGTTGGAATATGATCGGGTGTTATCACTAGTTGCATGATGAAACTTCTACGGTCCGCCAGTGATCCAAATTAGTCATTCAAAAAAAAAGTTTTGAGTCTCTTTCATTCATTGCAACTTATGTTTTCTAAGATTCTTTTTGCAGTTGAAGCATATTACTAGACGCCAATGTTATGGAAAATATGGTATTGGCTAAATAGGCGGGATGAGAAAAATGTCTAAATGGGAAAATTTTAAACTTATCTAAATGGTTGAGTTGGTTTGGGTTGAGTTAGACTTAGACTAATAACCAGTTCAGTTGGGTTGAGCTTAATAAATTGTCAATTTATAGGGCCTAACTTTGTTGGCATTCTCTAAAATATAAATTTCTGTATTTTGTAATTATTTTTATTTTGTAGAGAAATTTAAAACTCTCCTTTCAATGAGCGGGCAATAAAACTAATAAAATTTTTGAAGTAATCCATTCGTTCTAATATAAATGTCTATTTTTCTCTTTTGAGATTTTAAAATAAATTTCCGTTTTCGTTTTTAACTAATCAAAAGAGGGTTTAGTGGATCTAGATGATATTTCATTGGTTGAAATTGTAATGATTACATAATGTAACCTGTGTGCAATTTCAAAATGAACATTTATTTTGTGATAAAAGGAGTATGCGTTAATAAATCATTAAACAAATTTAATTTATAATTAAATGTATTTTAAGTAAGAAGTAAATAAGTTATATTTTATGAATGATGGAAATGTATATATAAATTTAAATATAAGAAATCTAAATGTGAAAATAATACTTAATGTAATTATTTAATAATTAAGAGATTAAATTTAAATTATAAATTAATTATAATAAAACATAATCAAGACATAAGGTTAAAGGTTTAAATTAAATGATGAGATAAACAAAAAATAATTGTTTAATAATGGATATGTTCTAGCTTTAGCCCTCCCTCGGCTATACGTTTCTTTATAAAATTTACATTTCTTTTTATGAACGGTCATCAAAATTTTATTTACACGCAAAAAATAAATAAAAATAAAAAATAAAATACCTCCCACGTCACACCTCAGATGACCGAGACACACCACAATCCACATGTACCTCATTTTAAAGTTTAAACAAAGCTCCAATACACGATAGTCAACATTAACACGTGAAACTTTTTATTTTGATTTTTTTATCTTTATTTCTGCAGGGTTGGTTATAAGGGGGTTGGTATTGGTCCACCTAAGTTTCTTCCGCCCCTCACTCCCAATCAATCCCTTTATGCCACCTCAGCTAACCCCTCACTCATACCACAATCCATATTTCATTGGCAACACTCCCCTCACCAACCCCTCACCCACCACTCACTACAATTTTATAAAACATTTGATTATAATATACAAAGTTTGGTCCCACCACTCACAAAAGAAAGCTACCACGCATGAAAGAATTGAGGCAAACTTCCCCGCATTTCTTCCCCTTGCCGCGTGAAAAATTAATGGCGGCGGTGTTCATGTGGATTAAAGATGTAACTTGGAACTTTAATTGCTAAGATTACAAAAGGATTGAAAAAAAACTTATGTCAATTACAGAAAACCTAAGACATAAGAAAAAACACCATCAAACGAAGGCCGAGCCACCGGTTTTCACTTCGCGATATTTTTGTTGCAACCCCAAACAAGTTCCAAGAAAAAAGAGAGACAAGAAACAAGAAACAATAAACCAAAATCAAGCAAATAATTTACTATTTATTTGATAAAGCATATAATTTACTATTTATTAGTATAAAATTCTTTCATTTAATTACTATATGTTTAGGGACAAAATATTTAATTTGTTGTACTTCAATTTTAAAACAAAAAGATCAAATAATTTATAATATACTCATATAGTATAGATATAAACTAATGTAATAAATCTAACACTAAATGTAACGATTAAGAATATCACGAAATTAAGAATCTATACATAATACAAAGTTTTAGTATGTAAACAAAGTGTCCGATGCTACTAATTAATTAATCATTGAATTGAAATAGTTATAATTTAGATTAGTTATCTTACCTTGTCAATATATTCATGCGAAGTCTAATTAAGAACTTGTGTATATATTATATATTAAGGGCATGTTTGGTAGCAAGAAATTATATTGGAGAAATGGAAATGCTTTGATTTCCCTTGTCTGGTAAGATGGAGAAATAACTAGGCGGATAAATGAGATTTCTCGGGAAATGCATCTCTTCATATTTTGATTTCCTTACATTTTGAAAGGAAACAAGTTTTACACTGAATAATTTCTCCGTGTCTCTAAGCTGAGAGTCGGAGACTTTAGAAAAAAAGGGTATAAATCAGAAACATCACGTGCTCATCACATATTTCACAATTGAAAGTCATTCAAAACCCTAGAACTCCTCTGGTGATTTTGGGGACGCTTTCTCACATTCCTTCTCATCTGATTACTTCACCTCCTCCACTCTGTGTTTCAACCTCGGGCTCCTCTGCTCTACCGCCACCCCTACGCTCCTTCTACCTCTGTTTTGCTATTTGTTTCAATTTTATTTTGTTGCTATCGATTTCATGCGGATTATTATAAAAGTTTAGTTTTTTTTTAGTTTTATTAGGGTTAAGATTATTTGTACGTTTTGATGTTTATTCCTTGTCTTGAAACATGTGTCACTACAAGGATTCTGGTCTTTGACGACGACACGCCGCCATATATCACATTTGGCGTCGCTGTACCTTTTGGTGGCGACATTTGGCGACGACAACATGGGTCGTTGAAACTTCGTAACCTAAGCGTTTTGGTGAAGATTTTAGCGACGATAGAAAGTGGGTCCCACATTCAACATAAAAAAAGATAAAATAAATTGAGAAATTATTCGGCGACGACATTGTCACCGCCAAAGTCGCCGCTCAATATTTTTTTTTTTATTATTATAAAAATATTTTATTACCAAAAAATGAGTTTTTAAAATTTACCAGCGACGACATTTTAAATTATTTGTCGTCGCCAATTAATTTTTATATCGTTGTCAATTATTTGTAGTGTATCTCATGTTACACAAAGCCAGTAGCGGATCTAGGATCCAAGCTTATGCGGGTCCATGAGATTTTAAACTAATAACTTGGTTGAGACGAGAAAAATGAACGGGTCAGTCCGGGTCACATATACAAACATAAAGCATAAACGTGGGGTCTTTAAAGAGTTAAGGTATTAGAATACCACTCGGCGATCTTCAAGACTCCGAAAATATTTCATAAGTTCTTCATTACGGCGTAAACGTGAGGTCTTTAAAGAGTTAAAGAAACTAAATTTACTTGCATAAACCTAACAACAGAATTCATAATAAACAAATCATAAAATGAAACACAGCGTAGATGTTATTGATAAAATGGATAAGTTCTTCATTTGCTTTTAGTTAGCATTGTGAAAAGGGCTAGACGCTAATGCATCTCATATCCACGTGGAAGCCGCAACGTACAGTAAGAAAATTCAACATGTATTGTTTTTCATTCACTCAAATTAATTGGGTTTATTCTCTCTCTTTCTTTTCTTTTTTTTTTTACCATAATAAAGTTAAGCCAAGGGGATTCCATGATTAATTCCAAGAGTGTTCCAATTTTTATTTTTATGGCTTTTCTCAAAGAAAAGTCCAATGACCACCTTTGTGTGCTAATGTAAAACCACCACTGCACAAAGCACTTGAAACACATGTACCTCATGTTAAACAAAGCACCGATACATGATATTAATTGGGTATATAGATCGAGTTATGAATAACGTACGTATATATATATATAGAG
This sequence comes from Asclepias incarnata, assembly GCA_025447715.1. Lineage (NCBI taxonomy): Eukaryota > Viridiplantae > Streptophyta > Magnoliopsida > Gentianales > Apocynaceae > Asclepias > Asclepias incarnata. Next base: position 11,766 of record JAOEHQ010018502.1, read on the forward strand.
AGAGGACCAATAGAGAATACGCAAAGTATAAAAGCAAATAAAACTAATAAAATAAAACAAAGAAAATGGACCACACCCACCTTCCTTTCACCTTATTTTATCACTTACCTTTAATCCGTTCATTTTTTCTTCACCTCTCTTCACCCACCTATTTCACCCTCCTTAAGAATGATCTTATAGTAGGGTTCAGTTAAAGTATATAAAAGCTTAAAAGGTGAGAAAAAAAGAAAAATAAAATTTCAACCTCGAACGCTCAATTCTAGACTGGAAAGCTTAACCAACAACTTTTTTTTTTAAAAGTCAACAACTAGCATGCCATCTTGCTTTTTCGGTTCTCAATGTGTGGTTCCCAACTATATATAATGCATTTTAGTCAAATAGATAAGGGATGTGCTATTTCCACCGCAAAAGACGAAACAACGTATAACAAATACTGCATGTCGTACAAGTGTTTTAAGCACTAAAGGGGTGGAAATAGCTTGAGAAGTGGTGGAAATAACAAGGCTGATAGATAATCGGTTAATCATTATTATGTTTTCATTATATTTATTCTTTTTTATTTTCACTAATAATCATTATGTTTCCACTATATTTAAGTTCATAATTACATAACCATTAGTAAACTTATTTTTATTTACAATTTTTATAAGTCCATTTTAATTGCTAATTGGTAATTTTTTATTTTTCTTCTTATAAGTCCACGTTAAGTACTAGTTGGTAAGTTTTTTGTTTTTTTTGTTTTAATAAAGTTTTTTTAAGTTCATTTTGAAAACTAGTCTTTAATTAAAAAAAAAATACTGAAATTTATAAATACCAAAGTGTAAAAGTTCATTATAAACAAATAACTTTGTATAATTATTTTTTCCCATTAAATTTGTTGTATACAAGATAACAACTTTGTATCATTAACTTTTTTTTATTGATATTTAAATACAACAAAAAAAAAATTCGATAACACATGAAACCATCCATTTAATAACAAAAATATTAAAAAACTCTTGAAATGAATATACATAATTTTTTCCATTAATATATAACTTCGGCATAACAATACTTTTAAATCTGTGTAACTAAATAGTAGTCGATATGTAACATCCCAAACTTTTTGTGTAATGGTTGACTTTTTCGTTAAGCCAACATTTTGAGTTCCGCTAAGTCTTTAAATGACTTAGTATATGTGTGGTCAATTGGACTTATATGTATATATGTTTAATGATTTAATGATATGAGTTATGAAATATATAAACTTAGTAACTAACGAAATGCCAAATGTGTCGTTAAATTTCTTACAAATTTCGTCCTAAACTAACGGCTATTAACAAAGTAATATAAGTTAATATAATATAATTAGTGAGTCACACATGACTAATAGCATGTGTGACACTTGTAAATACTCTAAAATTCTGTATTTTAACAATAAAACACCATGTTTATCTATAATTTACAAGCAAAGATCAATAATACTTTCAAGATACACACATAGCTTGTGTCTATCAATTTCGGTTTTTTCTTCAAAAGGTTCCAGCCGACTTCTAGTTAAACGCACACACAAATGATCATCTCGGCTTCTCCATCAAGTGAACTATTAGCAAGGAAAATAATAAATATTCAGGTGATAATTTACCCTCTAGTATTTCTTTAACTTATTTGAGCTTGAAATCGAGTTTAGTATGTATATAGTGATCCGGGTATAACATTTCATTATATGCGATTTGCGAAATGAATGCTATGAGAAATTGTTATAAAGACGGTTGTAACATACTATGGTCTTCTTGTTCCTTTTTATTAAAAAAAAGAAAAGGAAAACGGGTTTTATATCATAATGGCTTGATTATGCTTTTATAACTATATGCGGATATATATGAACTAGTAATACATTAATCAGGCCCGGCTCTATGTTTATGATGTATGCGAGTTTATGTGAAAAATGTGTAAAACGATTGAAAGATCTTATGGTTTAGTTGTTTACCAAACTTGTCTGCTCATCTCTGAAACGAATTGAAGCTCGTTTCTAGGCTATAAGCCAAACGAGGTTCGTTTGAGACTATACCAAAACGAAGCTTGTTGATAGACATTTGAAACGAGTTCGTTTGAACTAAATAAAACGAGGTTCATTTTCTGAAACGAGCTTACCGAAACGAGGTTCGTACCTAATGAGACGAGGTTCGTTTATAAATTGAAACGAGTTCGTTTAGGACTTTTCAAAACAAAGTTTGTTCGGACCTTGAGGAAACGAACTTGAGCAAATAAATGAAGTCTGTTAGTTTCTTTCAGTCTCTATATCTGCTACTCTTATGTTCTTCTAGTTCGACGTATGGATAGATATGGGCATTATGGAGTGTGTACATAGTATGGTGTGTATGTATGTAATACATGGAAAGAGTATAACTGAGCAAAATATTTTCTGCTTCTTTCGGTCCTGTTTTGTTCTCTGTGCATGCGTATAGTTGTATATATATGTGTGTACGTGAAGATGATAGTATGTGCAATTGTGTATGACTGATGTGTATGCATATGGGAGGGGGCATGAGGATGGATTTCATCTAAATAAATATAATATAATACATAAAGTGCATGCATATATCTATAGTAGTAATTTATGGGATATTAGGCCATCTCCAATGGTGGTATGCTCACCAGTATGCATACTGGCCATCTCCAGTATGCATACTGAAGTTTCAGTATGCCACCATTGGAGCTTCAGTATGCCCATTAGTTTGTCCCTTCAGTTTGTTGTCCAGCATACTGACATTTCAGTATGCCCAACGTTTATATATATATATATATATATATATATAATAGTGTATTATTTCAGTATGTTGGGTTGGAGGCAAAATAAGTTCAGTTTGTTGGTTCAATATGCTGGAACAGTTTGCTGACATGTTGCTGAGGTGGCCGGTATGTTGGGGCATTTTGTAAAAGCCATTGGAGATGACCTTGTATATAAAGTGATTCATGAATTTGCTATCACTAGGAACTTGTCGGCTGTAAAGGGAGGTGGAGGCAATTTTTAAATACATATAGGTAAAGTTGATGGGAATATAAAATACATATGGTGGGGGGAGGCGCATGAGAGCATGTTCCCTGCATTTGGTTTTGTATCAATTCATATAGGCATGATATGAATCTGTTTAGTATTTTAGATATGAGTGAATTT
>JAOEHQ010018513.1:0-14922 GCA_025447715.1 Asclepias incarnata
GATGACCTCTCTAATGAAAGAGGACGAAATTTTAAGAACAACCATATAATTTTTATATTTTATCGATGTACGGTTTTGAGATAAAAGATTTTGAATGAATTAGATGAAACTAAGGGCGCGTTTGGTTCACTGAATGTTTTTGGAAGGAATGAAATCTGTCAAAAGAATTGGAATGGAATGAAATGGAATTTGACGGAATGTTTTTTGTCTTTTGAAGATTCAAGTGACGGACGGAATCTAATTCTTTCCCAAACCCCCAAGGAATGGAGATTTCATCAAATGAAAGAATGTTTACATTCCAACGGAATGAGATTCCTCTATCTTTGAACAACCAAACACACTCAGGAATGGAATTCAATTCTAATTCCATCAGATTCCATTCCATTCCATTCCAGTGAACCAAACACGACCTTAGATATATAAGACTCAACATCTTAATAATACAAAATGTATTCCACTTCAATACAAAACAACTTTCAAAAGGACTTTTAATTCGTAAGTGCTTGATCTAAGCAAAACTTTTACCTTTTCGTTACTACATCAATGGTTACTATTAGCAAGGACGAAGCTAATAATTTTTCCGAGTCGGTTCATAAATAAACTTAGCAATATTTCTATATAAATTTAGTGGGCTCATAACTAAAATTATATGAAAATTGTATCATATTTATACTAAATTCATCCTAAAATTCAAAAAAATATTTTTTCAACGGGGCCGGGAGGCCCCACTCGGCATGCTCTAGCTCCGTCCCTGACTGTTAGGCCAAAAGCCCTTTGGTTGAATCGTTTACTTGAAATTTTTTTTTAACTATTGGATATATTCAATCTTATAGAAGCAAAGATAGGGAAGCCTGCGAAGTTGGAAGACTGGATTACCACTATTTCCCCTTTGCCGAATGGTGAATCATCCTATAGAGTAACATTTGAATGGGATGAAGATATCGATGTTCCCGGGGCATTTCTTGTCCAAAATCATCATCACAGTGAACTTTACCTTAAGACGCTTACGCTTGAAGATGTTCCCGGCCATGGACGAGTCCATTTTGTGTGTAATTCGTGGGTTTATCCTACAAATCGCTACAAAAAAGACCGTATTTTTTTCACTAACAAGGTATATCCTAGACCCAAGTTTCGTAGGGAAGAACTCGAAGAAGTCATATACTTGAAATATTTTTTAAATATGTTTGAATCGTATGAACATATCTGTTCATTTTGTCGACAACCTTGGTAAACTATAAACCGAACATTAGATACTGCTTGAGCATATAGTTAACTTGGCTATTTTACAAGTTGTCTAATGTTCACTACTTGATCATATACAAGAAAAATTAATACTCCTTTTGAAGGGACAAAAAATGTATGTCATTTATATAAGGTGTTAACGTGACATCCATACAAGTTGTCATGTCGGCAAAAGTATTATATGATACATAAAATAGTAATATTAGAAAGATGAATCAACACAAAAAGTGTTTTAAGTTGGATACCTACAATAAACGTTGCAGTAAAGTTGAATATATTTCCAAATACTAATCCCTTTAACCAAATATATGCATTCTCATAATTATATAACACTCTTTTACATAACATTGATGTCACGGGCATATCTTCCTGGGGAGACACCTAAATATTTACAATCATACAGAGAAGAAGAGCTGAGAATATTAAGAGGAGATGGGAATGGAATGCTTGAAGAATGGGACAGGGTTTATGATTACGCATTTTATAACGATTTGGGAGATTGCGATGACAATATCCGCCCAATTCTTGGAGGTTCTTCAGAGTACCCATATCCTCGTAGGGGCAGGACTGGTCGACCACTATTAACAGGTAAGGAGATACTCAAGTCTTGTATGGCAAACAAATCACTTCAGATCGTAATATGCGCACATATAGTCGACAAATTCACCAAATGCACGTTTAATGACTAATGAGTATTAATCAAAAAAAAAAGTCTGGGAAGTAAAATAAGAAGAATAGTTCTTAACATAGTTTATAAAATTGTTAGAAGACGAAAATGAATTAATGTACTAACTATTGGATTGATCTGATAGATCTTAAAACGGAGAGCAGGCTTCCGTTGATAAAGAGCTTATCCATATATGTTCCAAGAGACGAACGGTTTGGACACTTGAAGTTGTCTGATTTTCTTGCTTATGGTCTAAAGTCTGTTTTTCAATTTATGATCCCTGAGATTCTGGACCAGATAGACAACACTCCCGACGAATTTGATTCGTTTGAAGATATGATGAAGCTTTATGAAGGAGGAATCAAGTTGCCTGAATGCCCTTTACTTGATTACCTTAAACAATACATTCCTTTTGAAATGCTAAAGATACTTCTTGAAACAGATAGTACTGGAATTGCAAAATACCCAATGCCACAAGTCATAAAAGGTTCACAGATTATACCTGCAGGCATGCTTGTCACATATATAGCACATTATATACATATGCTATAACAATTCACATGATATTTTCTTCTTCTTCTTAGAGGACAAATCTGCATGGAGGACAGATGAAGAATTCGCAAGAGAAATGTTGGCCGGAATAAATCCTGTTAACATCCGTCTTCTAAAAGTAATTACTCTATCTACTGGAAATCTGATTACATAGATCCGACGTAACGAATTCATCCATCACTTTTCTTTTAGAAATCCTGTTAACATCCAATATTCCGTTCACATCGAATTCATCCATCACTTTTCTTTTAGAAAATGTGGTTTTTAAGGTGAAGTTGATGGGATGCCTGACTTTATGCCGTAATCTTCATGCCATTAATTGACTCGTATCACTATAAAATCGACATGTTCTGGATGCTTGATATATCATACAAAGTTTATTGTACAGAGCCTGGGCAACATATCTCAGATGATGGAATAAATATGTACTCTATAGTTGAATATATATGACACTAGGACAAAATTGATGTTCAACCCATGGATTGTTAAATTTGCCTTTATTTTGCAGGAGTTCCCTCCTGTAAGCAAGTTGGACGTCAATGTCTATGGCAAACAAAACAGTTCGATAAAACCACACCACATCGAGAAAAATCTACATGGTTTAAAAGTAGACGAGGTATGATCTTAATTTCCTAAATCTATTTGAATCAAAATGAACTTGTGAACAAGCATAATAGAGCCACATTTGATTAAACCTCAGGCATTAAAAGCAAATAAGTTGTTCATACTGGATCATCATGACACGCTGATGCCATACTTGAGGAGGATAAACGAAACTAAAAACAAGATTTACGCCTCACGAACTTTGCTTATTTTACAAAATGATGGAACTCTAAAACCATTAGCAATTGAGCTTAGCTTGCCACATCCTGAAGGAGATAAACTTGGTTGCATTAGCAATGTATACACCCCGTCTGAAAATGGAGTAGAAGGTTCGGTTTGGCAACTGGCAAAAGCATATGTAGCCGTTAACGATTCTGGGATTCATCAACTCATTAGTCACTGGTATATTATAACCAATGAAGAAATCATTAAGGCACACCTCTGCTTGAAGATTTTTAACTCTTATCAAATATGCCTTACAGGTTATGTACACATGCAGTTGTTGAGCCATTTGTGATTTCTGCAAATAGACAACTAAGCGTACTCCACCCAATATATAAGCTTCTCTACCCTCATTTCCGATATACAATGAATATTAACGCTTTCGCAAGGCAAATCCTGATCAATGGTGGAGGTATCCTTGAGAAAACAGTATTTCCTGGAAAATATGCTATGGAAATGTCTTCTGTGTTGTATAAGGATTGGAACTTCCTTGAACAAGCACTCCCAAAGGATCTTGTTAAAAGGTAAGCGTATAAGAAGAAATCGTTCAATATGCTTTAGCATGTTTAGATTAATATCTTATTGCTAATTAGCGGTGAATTTAACACTCAGGGGAATGGCGGTTGAAGACTCAAATTCTTCTCATGGACTGCGCCTACTAATTGAGGATTACCCATATGCAGTTGACGGGCTTGAGATTTGGGCAGCCATCAAATCATGGGTAGACGATTACTGTAAGTTCTACTACAAGAACGATGAAATCATTAGAAACGACAAAGAACTTCAATCATGGTGGAAAGAACTACGAGAAGAGGGACATGGTGACAAGAAACACGAGACATGGTGGCCCAAAATGAATTCTCGTCAAGAACTGATAGATGTGTGTACTATTTTCATATGGGTGGCTTCTGCTCTTCATGCAGCTCTAAACTATGGGCAATACCCCTATGCCGGTTATTTGCCTAATCGTCCAACTCTAAGTCGTAGGTTTATGCCCGAACCAAATACTCCTGAGTATGACGAACTTAGAAAGAATCCTGATAACGTTTTCTTGAAAACCATCACTCCACAACTGCAGACGCTTCTTGGGGTTGCGCTGATAGAGATATTGTCAAGACATTCGTCAGATGAAGTTTATCTTGGACAAAGAGAGTGCCCTGAGTGGACTTTGGATTCAGAACCTTTAAAGGCTTTTGAGAAATTTGGGAAGAAACTCGAGCAGACTGCAGATAGAATTCTAACAATGAATAATGACAAAAGGTTGAAGAATAGGGTTGGACCAGTGAAAGTACCATACACACTACTCTACCCAACCAGCAAAGAGGGGCTTACCGGGAAGGGAATTCCTAACAGTACCGCTATGTGAAATGAATACGTCATTATATTGTCAGAAGACTACTAGGAGTTTCTGAGACCCGATGAGTTTCTTTATCCGCTTCCAGTCCTTAATTCCTGCAGTTGTTTTTGTTATAGTTATTTCAGTACGAATAATGTGGTATTTTCAAGAATAACAGTTCCAAGACCCTATTGTCTATTAACCCAAGCACCAATAACTGGTTCATTCTTAGCAGCTCTGCATTAACAAAAGTTCACCTATTCAGATGCAACCCCCAAGTATATGAGCGAGCACCCCTGCACCCATCCTACGTTTTTCACTCCATGCAAACAGAAAAGACCAAGCAGAAACTTAAGTAACCCACAGCAAAATTGGTACGAAAGAGAGTCCAGCACCCCTGCACAGGCCCAAAACCCAAGCTTAAGGGAGTTAGACACAAACATCTTTGCCCCGTTACTACTACTGTTATCACTACACACTGTAGGCCCTCACTTAACTCAGAAATTTTAAAGCAGTGGTAAGAGATTAGTAGCCTAATACATTATACAAACTCCATGCCCATGAAAGCCCCTATCTAAAAATTAGTCGTCATTTAATCTCTATTACGAGTCAGGTCAGAATAACCTGTTAACACTTATTGGTCCATTCTGTAAAGATCATTTTATATATAATTAATGTGTTAAATTAGGATCACAAAAACAAAGTATTAGACCACTAATCTAAATCTTTATATAAAATCAGTTAGAAGGTCGTATGCATTAAAATACACTTTGGCAAGTTTCAACCTGTTTGACCTATTTCTGATAAAACACAATCCAAATCGGCCAATTGATAAGCATATAGGTCGATATTGCTACCTCTATTACTATGTACTATAATGACGGTTGACCGAACCTTCCCTTCTACGAATATTTATTCCCTGTGAAGATCTTGGAGCATTCTTTGATCAGTCTTAATGATGATCCCAACTATACAAGCGCCAAACAGGATTTCTAGTTTTCGACAGTGGCTATGAAGATTTAACACGAGCTAACTTTAGCTCAAATGTGCTAAAATTTGACAGCTAATAGCTCTGCTTCTTTTGGTTGCATTCAGTTTAAAGCATCTTATTTCAAACTATACGACACGCGATTATATAGTTTCGCATAATCTTAAACTGATGAGATTTTTGGCTGGCAAAAACTTGCTTAATATGGAAAGAAAAAAAAAAGAAGGTTTTTTACACCATACTTTGCGAGTAATCATTTATGGTGTCCTAAGCACAATGTACAATATTAATAAAGCTGTTAATATATAAGAATCAAGTCTCTCTTTGTGATTAAAAAGAATTACTATGTCACATTTTAATTTAAATACCACCAATATATAAGAATCAATTTCTCTATTTGTGCTTCATAGATTTCGGATTTTGCAAAATAGTCGAATGACATCTATAGCATCACGATACAACCGATTACTCAACTCCTAAGTCCTAACATTGAAAGCATATAATCAGAAAGCTAACTATAAGGTAAGAGAATCAAGATGAGTCGCTCATTATTGCCATACATTTAGAGGAAGAAACACTCATTGCACCTTAAGAGAAGCAGCTGAATGCCAATACTAAGGTAATCATTGATATAAACAAATACAAAAAATTACGATCATATGTTAGGTGAAACAGATCAAGGAGAAGCTAAAGCAACATCCTTATGCATTTGTGCAAAAAGATAGAACAAAGTAAACCCTGTAATCAAAGATGTATGTGCTAACATTATGCCAGTACACGTCGGGAACTTGGAAGGCCCAAATACATCTTTCAGTAAGTTTAAATATGTTATGTTACAAAAAGCTGTATTCATATTAGAGCAGTATGTACTTAACATGGGAAAATACATTTCGAGCTTTGTCCTACATATACAGCATTTGGTGTTGTGGGCTGCGCTAAAACTTTGGGTACCAAAACATGCCTTTGATGCCTTCTGGGTCAGGTTCAAATCCTAGATTCCTATAAAACTCCACAACTGCAGTAACAATTAACCAACCAAATTTAGCTACATTTGTAAAACCTACAATCATTTTCATTAGAGGTGACAAAATGGTCAGGGTAGTTAATGAGTTCAAATGTGTTTGAGCCGTAACGGGTTGAACTGAGTTGGGTCAACCCAAAACGCTTATTTTTGTCTTTTCTTTATTGGATTGCATAAATGATTAATGTGTTGAATATCATTACAAAATCTGTATCATTATTACAAACAATTAAAATTACTTTGTAAAACAGCTTTTCAAGGTTTATGCATTCCAGGTACACTTTTAGACGAATTTGACCACGTTTTCATTTTAGCTATGTTTGCCTACTTGACATGCAGAAAAATTAATAGCCAAAATCAAACCCAGAAACCGGTCACCATTGGCACCATTATATCCAAAATTAAGACAATCAAGGGCCCACATACCTTTACTGTCTGCAAATAATGTGATGTTGCCGATATCACGCTGAAGCAGAGCTCTAATAATCTTCTCGATTAGAGCTTTTCCAAGACCTTGCCCCTATTAAAGATACCCAATAAAGAAATTAAGCTTCCACGACACTTTCCTGCATCTAATAGTAGATTTGTATGTCCTATATAAACGGATGTTAATCTAATCAAATATGGACATCCAAATCAATATTTGATTAGTAAATTTGCATCCGACTTTAAGAAATGTTAAAGGCTAAACATCCAAATTTGGAGAGTACTGAAATCTAGTTGAGTCAGATTGCATAAAAAGGCAAGTCATATATTCACCTCAGGTAACCAACTATTTTGCCATTTGTAAAACTGAAAAAATACCATTCAAGTTTCCTTAACAGCAAGTAACTAGTAAACCACCAATCAATTCTACATAAGAAAGTTCAACATGGTTTTTCCTGAAAGTTTTGAGGGCATTATCAAAAGTTTTGAAAGTTAAAGAGATCTTTGTGGCAAAAGAATGGTGCCTGAAAGAAAAAGACTAAGGTTCGTTACCATTTTATGCAACTAACTCGACTAGTTAAGGAGGACTTGTCCATATATAAGAAAAGCAGAGTTATACAATATAATAGTTGAATCTCATTTTAGAACAAAATATACAAGTTCTAACTCTAAGACCTTAAAAAGCCATGAGTTACATTTACAAATGATAAAATTAAAAAGGAAAGTAAAAACAATTAGCCTTTTCAAAGTTCAACAATTCGTCAATTCCCAAACATATTTAATATCACAGTCCTTACTTTTTAGTAATTGATATTGGTTTAGTTTGCATATCCAATTTGATATGCCTTCACTTCAATATCGAATCAAATAGCATATAACTATATTAAATTTGTATATGTTTTAATTCCAAATTTAATGAGCATGAATACTATACTTGTTATTGATTGAACCATAGTTGTTAGACTCTTACAAGTCGACTTGTATGAGTCGAGTCGAGTCACACCGAAAAAGTGACAACTCTGTAGGTGACACTTAGTTGCCCCTGAATCTTAGCCTGACTTGCGAGTCGGGGTGTGACTCGGTCCGAGTGGAGGCGAGTCACAAACTCGTTCGAGTCAGGAGAACTGGAGAAAAATAATGAATCAAAGATTGTCGTAGTTTCATCAGTATATATGTATATATTTTTTATTTCATCAGTTTTTGTTTTCAAAATTTTGGAGGTTGAAGTAAGAGAAAAGTTTATTTTTTAGTGGGAACATGAAAGGTTGGGTATGAAGATGGGTATTACCCCAGTTATTCCATATATGTTTTATTATTATTATTTTCTTTTCCTTTATCTCTTTATGATTTTAATACTTTGGCCTTTTTTATCCTTTCTAGTTTGAATTGCATTGGCTATGTATTTATTAAATATTAAACTTATATAAATGTAAAAGATATGTAAATATATGCAAAAATTATATTAAATGTATATAAACTATATTTTTATATGTAAAAATATTAATATATATATATATATATTAAATTATTAAAATCCTGACTCTTACGAGTTGAGTTGTAAGTCGAATCGCGAATCAAAAATCTGGGATTTCGAGTCACAAATCGGATCACGAGTCAACAACTATGGATTGAATATCTATGTTTAAAATGATTTTCTGGTTACCATATGTAGGCCTAAATGCCTCTAATCTATTATGTTGTTGCAAGATCCAAATCTAAACAAGGTTATGCCACTAAACTTTTGGATGCTCAACTATCAGAAGCTAGATATCCCATTATCGAATGAGTAAAACCTAAATCGGAATATTTACAAGGGTATCCATACAGTTTCAACATATACTAATCAGAACATACATAAGTGCATATTGATTTAAAAAGACGGAAGTACAAAGAAGTAAAATCTATTTATTATTTTTTTTGATAATGATATTTCTTTCGTCTACCCTTTTTTCCACTTAATATAGTCATGGTTATGGCAAATCAAAATATTTATACCTGGTAGCTAGGATCTACAAGGACATCCCATATTGTTGCATTGAATGCATGATCTGATGTAGCACGAGCCATGCCAATGAGCTTCTTATCATTATTTGGTTCTGTTAATTCTGTGAAGTATCTTCCCAAAATACACTAAGATTTGTCACTAAAATAGATAACAAAACAAGTAAAACTCAGCTGTAAATGCATAGGAACCAAATGCTTTAAGTGAACCCAATTTGCAAATTTCAAAGAAAATATACCTTCTCCGGCTGATTTCCTTACAGAATGCAACGTTGCTACCATGTAGCTATTTCTCAATGCAGCAGCTAGCTTGGATAGTGGTCTTCTGGGCCACCCAACCTTTAAAACCAAAGAAGAATTTTACTTTTGAGTTTTGACAACAAGAAAAAACGAACCATATTCTGATGAAATGACAAATTAAGATGGTAACTAAAATTTATCTTCGTGGACATCTATTGGCTAGAGGTGGCAAGAAGAATGGGTCAGGCAGGTTGTGTAATGCGTCAAAATGGATTCAGGTGAAAAGAGGTCAAGTGGGTTGACCCAAAGCACATTTGGCCAAACTGCATTCAGTTTTATTTATTAATAATTCATGCACTAGATAGATTACAAATATTTTTCTTAATAAATCAGTTTAGAAAACTGTATGCATTTAAATCCATTCGTTTCCTTATTAGCTGATTCTTTTAAATTGTCTTGTTGGCCTGTTAGGTAAACATAACCCAAAACGACCCACTCAAAAATAAATACGTTGAAACCGCCACCTATAAAAGTTAAAAAATGTAGTAATGTACGTTTACGTGTATTAGTAGATAATACACCGATAAAGCATAAGAAGTAGTAATCCGTGAATGCAACCTACATGTTGAGACATTACCTTATCACATAAGGCTTGGAGATCATACACGTCAATTACTGCTCCTGAAGAAAAAATAATTTGTTCAATTGTCCCATCTGGTAGGGTCTTTTCAATGAGTACAAATTCCTCTGGAAGAGGTTCTTCCTCTTCCTGGGTACTAGAAGGTGGCTCTATAACCTGTGTAGAGTTGTTCTTTATTAACCTGTGACAATTCAATGAAATTGGTTGTCATGAGAGTTTATGTAGACATGCAAAGTTAAACTTGGTCACATTATGCATAAGAAAGGCAAAGCAATAACATGTAACAAAATTATTTATTTTGTAGCAATATTTTTTCTGTGAATGGGTACTATAGACCTTGTGATTTGCACATATCTAAATTAAAATTCATTAATGATCCGTGACGATATGTCCTTGCTTATTTTAAGAGTATAATGAAGATTAAAGACAAAGAATAGCATTATAGACCACTTGCAGGTCCAATAGAATTCTATCTATTATAACATTCCCTGATATTGTGTTTTAGAGGATATTTTATATATCGTATATTGTTCATCAGTGTCATGGATAACTAGAATACTGATAACATGCATAATATGAATAAATACGAAGCCATTGATTAGCATAGAATTAAGATTAAAACTCATTTACATCCCTAGTTTTATCTCATGTACCATTCATATATACAGTTAAATATAATATAAATCATTATGAAAAATTAGGAAAATGGCATTCTCTATGTTGGGAGTTATCCTAAACTAATATACAAAAGCTTTGGCCACCACTGATAGCCGTTGTCACCATCGCAACCACTGCAGATTGCAGCTCTGAGCCGCCTCAACCAATTTCGTTCTTAACCATCATCTCTCATATGCTCATCGGCTCATCGCCTTATATGCAGTTGACAAGACTGCCAACCTTTACTCTTACCGCCACCAACTATGGTTGGTGGATGGCTATGCATCAACACTTCTTCTTCCAACTAACACATCACACTCATGCCCATCTTTTTTAAGCAATCTCATCACCCTTTGTTACCCTCATCTTCCCCCCTCACAAAGTTGCCCCTTCCAGCTTTACCTCCCAACACCTCATCATCCATTTATGACTTTCTAAATATAACATCTGAACCCCTTCCCCCACCCAACCCCCACCCCCTGCCATTTCTCTCCTCCCTCAGCCTCGCCTACAAGCATCATAGAATCCTGATTAGCTGTATACGTGTTCTGTTCTATGGCTCTAAAAACATAAGTTCCATACAGATGAGTTCCCCGGACATTACAACGGATTTGAGACCGCTTCACTATTTCTCCGAGAGTCCGAGATTACAATTGAAAGTATGGTGCCATGGTGCTGAGATTCTTGATAGAGCTTACTATTCAGTAATGTACTATGACTTAACATACTAATTAACTAATTTTATATGAAATTACGAACCTATTGGGTAACACTTAGAGCAAGTAGATATGATATGCTTGATCAAATACAAACTTCATATGTCTACACACATCTAGGATTTGATTGTATAGTGAACGTATAATGACCAATACTATACAAGGAACGGTTTCATATGATAAATAAAAAAGAAGAAAACATGCATATGCGGCTGGTGAGGGCCACGGGTGCAACCATAAGGCATAAGAGGTACTCACGCACTTATGTCATGAGTCATGACTACAACTAGTGTTAGTTGATGTTTTTGAGTCCAAATCAAAGGTTTTTGTGACTATTAGCTTAATTCTCTAGTCATCATACATGTATTATAATTATTTCCCATCTGAGATTAATCCATGTGGTTTCTTGGAAAGGCTAGCACCCAATCATTTCTGCAACTTGGTGTGTAGATATCATTAGGGAGCAGCTTTTGGTGCTTATATCCACATAAACTAGAAGAAATTACTTCTGCATAAAATTACTAAACTTCCTTTTAGAAACAGGTTCTCAAACAAAAATGAAATCTCAAGATTAGAGTACATCATCGTTCTGGGAATTACGTTGTTATACACTATACATGATTTCTATGTGTGAAAGTGTGATCATGTCACGAATGATTGGTGATATGTGCAACAAGATTTAATCATGTTTCCTCTTCCACACATCCATTTCAGTTAAAGCTAGTCCTACAGTTCTTATTTTCAGATTACGCAATTACCTTAATGATCACATTACATAACGAGTAACGACTCCCGTGAAAAGAAAGAGAGGTAGTTGCACTTACCCAGATCTAATGGATTCCCAAAATCCCGCATTCAACCTAGAAACCTTGAGCTTTCTACTCCCTGTCGGAATTTACAAAACGTTACAATGTAATCACTAAGATTAATTATCCGTCATAGTTTAGTACCTCCCATTTCCAAAATGAATGGACAGAAGGGTTTAGATAGTAGAATACATGATAATTTCACCCAGTGTAGGATCCAATAAGCAACTTCAATATGCGTGAAAAACAATCGGATTGACTACTTTTATAATTCGAGCACATTCACAAAATTTGTGAATCAAAATGTTATAAAACTAGTCAATGAGTTTGCTGCTCATGCTTCTCGCAGGGGGCGGTTTAGTCGTAGAAAAACGGGGCATTTATTTCCAACATAAACAAACTGGAACTTTAAATAATAAAACTTTCTATACATACTTATACTATTACATAAAAAGCATAAGCCTTATTTTCACAACCTCTGTTGCACCACTGGTCCACTGCCAATGACCTGCCGCAGACCGGCAGTCCCAGCTCACAACCGCTTATACAGATATAGATATAGATATAATAATAATGAGGGATTAGAGAGAAGGAAGGAAAGAACCTGTTGTGATTGTTGAGAAGCCAGCAGGAGGATAGGATATGGTGCGGTGATTATTATTAGAAGATATACATAATAAATCTACAGGTGAAACCATACCACATCTGAAACACACACCAAATAATATTAATAATAATAATAATACTTGTAAGTAACAATTATAAATAACTACAAATATAAATTATGAAAAAAACAAACAGATATTATATATTATATATATATAAAAAAAAATATCTGGTTTAGGGTTATGGAAGGTTATTATTATACTTACAATGAAGATGAAGAAGAAGAGGCCTGCAGCATTTCCTTATTATCTATCTGGTGTATCTATCTGTATGTGTCTATGTATGTATCATGTATGTATGTATGTGAAATAAAGAAATGTACAAAATAAATGAATGAACGAATGAATGAATGAATTGTGTGTAGATAATATTATGGAACCCCACCTTTGTTTTGTAGACCGTGAAGTACTAGGTCTAGGATTAGGATGTTGTGATAACTAGTTAGGTTCGGTATCCGTGTTGAGCGGCTTCGATTATTACAATTACGTTTGTTGTTGATGTTATTTTGTCATGTTAGTTTATTGGTGTTGAATCTACAATAACTTAATTGAAAGGTAACATCAAAACTACTCTATAATATATATGTTTGTTTAAAAGTTTGACATATCAAATCAATATTTATTTAAAGGCAATACCAGTATATCACAATCATTTTCAAAAGTTTTCTATATGTTTACTCTTTTCACCATTTAACATTGTATTTGTTTGTTAGATTGGAATGAAAACAAGAAATGGAATATGTTGGAATCAAACGAAATGAATGGATAAAACGTGTTGTTAGTTTGTAACGAAATTATGTTTGGTTGGCTTTGAAAGAAGGAAAGGAATGGACATGAGAATGTAATAAATATAGTTATCGAATGGGTCTTCACGTTTCAATTATCATGTTTGGTTGGTTTTTTTTTTTTTTTTTTAAAGGAATGGAATCAATGTTAAATGACTAGAATACCTAGAGGTGTTCAATATATGGAGTTGAGTCGAGAAAAAACCGAAAATCAAATCAAACCGAAGTGGAAAGTTTGGAATTGATTTAAAGCACTAGGAATTGCATATTTATTGTTGTAGCGTGGATTGAGTTGATATATTTAGGAAAATATATGTACAAGGTGAATACATATGTTTGATTATTAATTGACTTTATTTGTCTTGCGAGTCTTGAATGTGAATTTTTGTTGTAGCTTAGAAACAACATACATCATACATGCTATCTATGTTTGTTATTTTTTTTTCTTTCTATGTTGTGCACCCTTTTCTGTTTGTGTGTGCATTGTGTAACATGTAAGTTTTTATGTTACTTTCTCGTTTACTTTTTATTTTTAATACTCGTTTGTTATATACTTTCAATTTCAACTTCAAATTTATATATAGTATCTTATCAAATGACATTTCTACTTGTGATTTTTGAGATAGCAGAATAACATGAATAACTTTTTAATGTGAAAAATATATATTTTTTTTTTAAAGATTATAGTATTCAAATCTTCCAGAGCTTATATATGTGTATACTAGGATGGTGTCCGCGCAATGTTGTGGGAGTTAATATTTTCTATTCTTGAAATAAGATGGTTATTTATGATGGTTCTCGCAGGTGGTTTAATAGTTGAGAGCATAATACAATTTGTTACTTTACTCTTTTTGGAAAGAGAATTTTTTTTCAACGAAAAAGTTATTT
The DNA here is from genome assembly GCA_025447715.1 of Asclepias incarnata. Classification (NCBI taxonomy): domain Eukaryota; kingdom Viridiplantae; phylum Streptophyta; class Magnoliopsida; order Gentianales; family Apocynaceae; genus Asclepias; species Asclepias incarnata. Next base: position 14,456 of record JAOEHQ010018513.1, read on the forward strand.
TATGTGTATTTTAAATTATGAAAAAATTTATTTGATTTTTGAAAGACATGTTTGAGATTTTCATACTTAAATTTAAAAATATGGTTGTAATATATTAAATGAGTTAATGACATTATAACATAAATGAAAAGTTTAACTAAATAAGATAAATATTAATTAAGATATAAGTTGTAGGGATATATTGGATATAAATAACAACAACAACAACAACAACAACAACAACAACAACCGATACTCAATACCGCCGGGGCGGTGTTTGAGGGAGGTATGAGGTACCATTGGTAGCACGATTATACTAAATAAATATAGTTGTTTTAAATCAGTTAACTAATCATAAAGTTTAATTTTATCTTAATATCTTAACTGGATTTTGGTCATATCTATACTACTACTAGAAATCATACCCGCACAATGTGCGGCGATAGATGATTTCTTAATTTTGATAATATTTGTAAATTTCAGTTACG
>JAOEHQ010018524.1:0-14921 GCA_025447715.1 Asclepias incarnata
AAGTTTAGGACCGGTGTTTACAACACCGGACTTCCTAGTTACACCAATTTTCTGACAAGAAATCCCATTTACACCATCCGCATAAAAATATATACTACCCGTACAAATTTTTCTATATTTGGCACATGATTGATACATGTAATATGAAGCATTGTATTTAATGTGATAATTACCAAGATTAGGAATATCCCATATATACCGACCTTCGATAGATGATTTGGTATTTGGGAGAACTTGAAACTTTGAGGTATTGGATTTAAATTCTAGTGTGAACAAAAATGCTTTCAGGAATGAAAAAAGAGTTTTCCCAAAATGTGTTTCTCCTGAAATTAGAGTCGGCTATATAAAGAGGTAATACTGCTGAGCCTAAATTTACCGTTAAAAAAAAAAAGGAATATCCCATATATGGTCTCCCTTGTGTTGGGCCACCACCATCAAGAAGATTAATAAGGTTTGTGCAATTCAATTCGCGCGAGGGCGGACTTGGAGATGTATGGATGTATAACGCCTGGTCTAAGAAAATATATATATATATACTTGGCTTAAGTCTTAAATAACACCTGGTCTAAATATTCGCATGCTCAACTAATAATCACCATACATAAATCTGGTACACTAAAAAGCCCGAACGAACATATCAATGCTTGGTCACTAGCTAGTCAATACCAGTATTGAAAAATAAAATACATAAAAAAAATCCCCCCACTATCAAAAGTAGAATAAACCCGGCCTCTTGTTGTATATATCAACTATCAAAAATAGAGTAAATTAATATATAACAACGATGTATGATATAAGATAAAATGAAATGTTTCTTTTTATAGAAAGGATTACTATACTACTGTAATTAAGCAGATACACATTGATTGTATTATATATATATATATCACTTATAATGAGTTAATTGTTTTACATATACTTGTGTGATTGTGTCTCATGCAAAGAGATCCATGTATTAAAAACAAACATACAACCGTATATATATAAATCATTGTTGAAATTCACCCTTGGCTACCTCACTCAAAGACTTATCAGCGAATCTTAAGGAGTTGTACGCCCATGCACCACCTATGGCTCCAATCGTCGGTCCCAGAATGTAAACCCATAACCCGTCGTACTGGTTCCACACTAGCGCTGGCCCTATGCTTCTTGCGGGGTTCATTGACGCCCCTGATACGGGCCTGCATTCAAAATACGTACATCTTATAAAACACAAGTTCACAATAATTACCTACTTGTAAATTAAACTTATAACACTATATATATTTAGATCATACCCTGCGAACATGGCATTAAGTAGAACGGTTGATCCAATGGCAACCCCGGCTAGTTGCGCGGTCTGCATTATTGTGTAAATGATATAATCATTACTGTATTATTTAAACACTTGAAATGTTATATATTTGGAATAATTAAGGGGAAAAAAACTATCAGAATAGAACTAACAGCTCGGTCATCTGTGGCGACTGCACTGATAACAAACATGAGGTAGAAAGTGATAATAATCTCCATCACTAAGGATTGTAGGTCAGACCCGGGAGGGCTGTTTCCAACAAAATGAACATGATTCCCACTGAATATTAATCGTAGAGTTCCACTTGCTAGGGTTGATGCAAGGAGTTGAGCAACCACGTATCCAGGAACCTAACTCAGGCACATTAATAAATTAAATCATTCGATCAATTAAGATCTGATCAAGATTAATTTTTTAAAGTTTCAAAACCAAATGAACGTCGTCAATCGTCATAGACATAATCATCATCATAATCACCTCTTTCCAAGGGAACCTTTTGCAAGAGGCGAAAGCAATAGTGACCGCAGGGTTCATATGGGCACCGGATACATGTCCAACGGCGTAAACCATCACCATAACCGCTGCCCCCCATACAATGGCGACTCCAGGCATGCCAACAAGCTTCTTGTCAATGTTTACCATGATCACACCACAACCCGCAAATACTAAGAAGTATGTAGCAAACAACTCCGCTATCAACTGTCAGAATCACAAACCATATATGCCAAAAACTATTAGCTAAGTTAATCCCATATAGAGATTTCTTTAATTGTTTCTTATAAACGAAGAATGAGATAATATACAATGTTTTAATTAGTAATGGAATAATTTATATATAGAACAACAAAAAGAAGACCTTTTGGGAAAATTCACGAGTGAAAGTAGAGGAAGAAGTTTTGTTGTCATCTTTTTCTATGTTCATGGTGATTCCATGGTGCCCATTTGGAGAGCTACCGGCCACCTCCCCCATAGCCATTCACCTAGCTAGCTAGCTAGCTTATAAATACAACAACAAATTAAATGTGATGTAAAATATGAAAATGGAGGTGGATTCTGGGAAAAAGAAGAAAAGACGTATAAAGTATTTATAGAAGTTGAGGATAGTGAATTTCTAAGCTGGTACAAGTGGCAAAATATATAGTCATAAGGCCGGTATAATATATATATATATATATATTTTAAAATATTTAATCTGTTAATTAGCATCATGAAACAGTATATAAGCGTAAGTTTTAAATAATTAAGACTTAATGACACGACAACATTTTCACTCTGTGCGACTGTTAATTAAGTTGTTGAATTTATATGTTAAAACCAATGCATGTACCAAATATATATGATCAATCATAAGAGTTAATTATTAGGCAAATTAAGGTTTATACACGTCCAATCACTTATTATCTTTATAAACGTTTACAAGCTAAAACTGAAACTCGAATCAACAACACATTGGTCGATGAGTCATATTCAATACTGCTGGACTAAATTATAAGTTACTCGTAGGTACTTTTTTTTTTTAAACGGCTAATTTGATCACTGACGGACCACTGGAGTATTATCGTGCCACCCGATCATATTTTCATATCACATGAGGAAACTCACCAAAGGTGAGACTGTGAGAGAAAACATCCTAACCCAACATAAAAAAAAATGTACTTGATTTTAGTTACAAGAGGTATTAATTATTAATTAAGGAGTACGTTTGTAACTATTATACGGCGCGCTTTCAATAATTTTTTATGCATTCCTTCGGTTTCAACATGTTTACGTCGTAAGTAATTAACTTCTAAAGTTCATCGTATAAAATGAATCGAAATTGTGATTACATATTATTAATTGTACGTAATCCTTGGATACCACTATTCGTTTGAATGAAAACGGACAAATTAAAGCCGAAATTGTAAATGGTGGAATATTCTAAATACATATCGTTCGTGCCAAATATGAGTCACTCTACATCTTAAAATCTATACACAATTTGAACTTTAATCAGACCATCTTTTAGTAAATTAAACTGGAAGTTATTTTAATTAATGGGTTTTGCTAATGACAGCCCTGGGCTGTCATTAACGTGCATAAAATAGTTGTACTTTTACCATAAAATTCAGATGGTAGGCTTTTGATATGGAAAGTACAAGTTTTTTATGCAGGTTATTGACAGCCTTAAGGGCTGTTATTAGAAAAATCCTTAATTAATATATTAAAAGTACTGATCGAAAAACAAAGAAAGCCCCTGAGAATATCAATCCAGATTTCAAGGTTGAATTTAGGGAAAATTTTCCATATTGAACCTTAGTTTATCTTTTGGTAAAACTTTATTTCAGCAAATATTTTACTTGTAAAATAAATATTTTGCAAAATAAAAAGAAAAAAACAAACTAAATATTATAACACTACGTACAACTGAAGGAATATATTGTCTTGTTATATTTATTTACTCACGTATGTACGCATGCATAATATACGAAAGGATATATATAGTTTAATTAGTTTTTCACAATTATAAATATGTGCACTTTAATTTCTTATATGTATAAACATAAAAAAAAAATTATACTTAAATGTGAAAAATTAGTTATGACGTACAATACATTTCCTTCGGTCTTTCTCTTGTTTTAAAGAAATTACGTGTAATAAATTATTTATTTGTACAATTTGAGATACAAAAGTTTTATGATTTTACACACGTTTGTTAATGCGAAACTTTTCAAACTTTCCTCTACGATTGCAAGTGTAAAATTAATTGTTGTAATTATCATATTTCTTTGTGGCATGTTGTAATACTTAATGTATAAATGTAAAAATTTAAGCATCTCTTTAATTTTATAAATGTAAAAATTTAGCAAGCATCTCTTTAATATAATTAATTTTTAAACTCAAACAAATATATTTTAGCAACTGACATGTTTTTATTGTGGTGTCATAAAAACACGTTAAGATGGACGACCTAATAATAAGTAGAAATATATGAAAAGAGCAAGCAACGAAAGTTATTTTCCGTTAATTAAGTATATAAAATGGAAAAGTTATATATAGAAAAAAGGAAATTAACTAGAATTTAGAAATATTAAACTTAGAAGAAGCCATCAAAGGCACTTTTTAGACGGTGTTTAAGAAGATTATATTTATAATTTATTCCACTATTAGCTGAAAATGATCCTACGGCAAAACCTATAATGTAAAACAACATAATAAAGCATAGTTCTCCAAAAAGGTTCGATTCGCTAAACTCTTAAGTTTCTACAAACTTACATGTAGATTATCTTCATGTATTGGCATTTTATGAACATAAACAAAACTCTAGACAATCACAACCGAATGATGGTATCTAGTTTGAAATAGATTAGGCGTGGTTTGATTATAAACAGGTAAACGGATGAGGTTATCTTTATGGGAGTTGATAAATTTACATGGATTTTTTTCATCCACAACAATTCATGCATCATATAGTTGTACTGTACAAGTATATTATGCAGCAGTTGTTGTGGATGGATAAAAATCCATGTGACTTTATCATTACCCTATCCTTATATGAGTTAATCAGGGAAGGTGAATCTTTTTTACCCTGATTTACCCGGCTTAATTGGGAGATCCCGTGACTGTTTCCTAACCTTTCCATGACCATCTCGAAAATTGTATATAAAGGGATTCGAACCTAAAACCACTTATAATAAAGTCTAGCATGATAATTACTAGGCTACCTTGGAGGTGGTTTGGGCATTGTTTGATAATGTTTATAGCTTTTCATTGTGTTTATAAAATTATTGTTTTTTATATGACATTATGGTATGATTTTTTGAAATACATACAATAGTCGTATATATAGCCCGATATATAAAGAAATAGACGTTCATAGAAATTTGTAAAAATGATAATATTACAACTTAATAATAATAAATAAAATAAAATGTTTTAAGGGAGATAGTTCAGCAAGAATAAACGCGTGAACAATTCCGTCGGTGATAGAAGTCGCTAAACTCACATGAAATTAGTTGCCCAAAAACCGACATCTATTTAGCTACGGGTTTGGTCCACTATCTATTGACTTCTGTTTTTTTATTTTTTATTTTTTGATCTAGTAAGATTGGTTAACAATGTTTGACAAAATAACGTATTTATTTTTTCATCACCGCCTAAATATTTGATCATGTAACATCTATGATACACATTGAAAATAATAATAATATATGATCTTAGCATGTTAAACAAAATGGCTTCACTTTGGTGTGATTGCACACTCTGAAGCTGGACTCATGGCTCCACTTCGGTGTGGTTGCACACTCTGAAGCTGGACTCATGGCTCCACTTCGGTGTGGTTGCACACTCCGAAGTTGGAATAACCGCCGCCCGGCGTGGTCTTCATATGGTGATTATATAACCTAGTCTCTTTCGTCCGTATATTAAAACATGAATTTTGTTTTCCTATTTGGAATGTACTATGTAGGTCTTCATAATGAAAATCCAAGCTTTTCCACAAAAAAAAAATGACGTATGGTGTGTGTGTGTGTTCTATCTTTTTTTATTCCTCAAAATCCAGTGTGATCCTATTCGGGAGTGCTTTTTGATGATGTGATGAAGTGATCACTGTCGATGATCTAAGGGCGTAAAAACCGTTGGGTTGTTTTTGAAACGCATGACAATGATATTCATAACTCATAAAACTATATTACTTTCCAATGCTATTAATAAATCTCCCAATCTGATTCTTAAGGCCATAACAAATTTATAACTCAAATTCCATTATATGGGTGTTTTATACATTTCAATAGATGAGAGCTGGTAACATACTACAGAGAAACTAGGCTACAAAATGTTGGAATCGAATAAATTCAATCAAAGTTCTTATGAGTCCGGGATGAAAAATCATGTTCAATTGGAGACCGACTACCACAAAAGGAACGCAGTATGTTAGATTCCTGGAACAAATAACATAGACAGTTAATGAGCAACACATGAGCATAAGTATCTACCAGTGGGCAAACAGAATGCACGATTTGGCAGCAGCATTATACCATAAGTATTAATCTACCAGTGGGCATGGTAATGGTAGATTGAAGTCTAATTTCATACTTGAAAATACAATAAATAAATAAATAAATTATGTATTCAGTGTGTCAATGTTAGGAAAAATATAATAGAAAAACTCTTGAAGAAAAGAGATACAGAAGCCACCATACATGAACTATCAACCCTATACTTTACTATGAATTTCTCTCCCTTTCTGTTAAAACAAAAAATGATTACTTTATAAGAAAGAAAATCAACTGATGATACTTCAGTATCTAATTGCCAAACCCATATGAATACCTTTGAATTAGAAAGCGATCCGCAGAAGCATAAACCAAATGAATACATTGCAAATTGTACCATCCTTCATTCAGCACTACTTTTATCTGCAATTAAAGAGAAAAAAAAAAGTGTTCTAAATATATGATGTTAATGACAGAGGCTAACACTACACATTTGTTGAGATACCACTCGTGGCAAAGGAAACCCATTTACTTATGGACAAGTCAATTCAGGCTATGTATTATATCTAATGGGTCAAAAGGGTAAAAAAGACCAACTAAAAAGGAAGCTGGTCAAAATAACGCAAAAGTCTTCCAATATTTTTTCTAAAGTGAACAGAAGTAACTACTTAAATCATATTAAAAGTGAACATTATATTGCTAATTGAAATAAAAGCAACTTTTCTAATCATATTTGACACACTAAATAGTTATTACAGTTTTAAGCAAGTATTATGGACAAAAGGTGTATTGTGTCAGCCAAAGCCGGTCTATTTCAACCAGTACAAAAAGTTAGGGAGTGCTAGTTTTGACCCATTACCCAACCCACCAAGCCCGTTCATTTTGCCACCTCCAAGAGAAGCGATTTACTCATAGTTACCTGGTACTAGGGTTCCCGAGGGTGAGCTCAAGATCATCAGAAACACATTCTTCATGTATCCTCTCGCCTTCCCAAGGTTTTACTAGACCTTTCATGTTACTACCAAAAGCAAACTCAGATGCCATTGCATCAGACATAGGGATGTCTGCTGTTTGGTCAAAGCTAGCAGTGATGGCAGGTGAGCAAGTCCCACTTTGCCCAGGGGTCCACATTCGAGATCCTGTACCTGAAAGTGCTTCCTTAAACCCAAACGGGCTTGTTGCGACGAGACTAAATGTGGGAGATGATGGTCCTTCTTGGGGTGTTTGGACCCCTGAGAGCCATCCTGAATCAGGTGGTGTTTGACGGCCAGGACTTTGAGGAGTTGAAGAGGGTAAGAAAGGGTAATGCTGCCCGGCCCATGCTGGGTCCATGTCGTTCATTCTAGGTGTCTGACAGGTGGGTGAGCTTAACGGTGGAGTGACCGGAGCACTTATGGAACCACCGGGTATGTAGAGATGGTGAGGGAAATTAGATGAAGGGGGTGAACCAGATGAAAGATTCTTTAGCCATGGTATAAGAGAATTAGGATCGGGATTTCCATTAGCAACATAGAGAGACGATATAGAGCTAGGATAAGATGATGAACTAGGATTCAAACTGTAATAAGTATTTGGACTAGGTTGGTATGATGAGCACGGACTGGCTGATGCTGATCCGCCTGTAGCCTCCACACGTGCCGGTTTACAACCCTACACAATACAATTAGATTGAGCAAACAGGGACATCAGAAACTGCAGATGCAAAATGTAAATATCATCTAAGAAGATTATCTAGTTCAATGTTTGTTTTTAACAAATGAAATATAAATGATATTGATATGTATGTATTGTGCAAAATTAATTGAATACATCATATGGACGATCTCCTAACTCGAGCAGTAGCAAAATTAGTCCGAATGTAAAATTGTTGTATACGTAGAGATGTTATGGGTGTATGTACATTATCGTGCACGATTAAAAAATAGGATTAGTTTGCTCATGACTTGCTAGGCTGGTTGTTGCTAAAAAGGATACAATCACATCTAACTAAACCGCGTGGCATTCTCGACTCATGTAGTACTGAATATTGTTTATAGCTTATAAGATTGCAGTGCTCTTAAAACACATAGGTAAACATATGGTCAGCAACATCTCACACAATACATTAATCTAGACATCTAGTTATATATTTGTATCTAAGCAAGAAACGCAATTTGATTGTTGCTCTTGAAAGATATGAGGTTACCACCAACTAATACACACTAAAACGCGATGGTACTTGATAGAATCCTTCAGCGGGTTAGACTCCAAGAGAAATAACAGAGAGAGAGATAGAGACTTAGGCAGCGTTTAGTCGTAGAAAACTGATTGTGTTTTTTAGAAAAAATTTCAAGGAAAACATAGAAGACAGAAAATGCGTTCAAATGTGGTTTTCCAAAAACATTTTGCATGAAAACAAAAAACTTAGTTTTCTAATTTATAACTACACTTTGGAAACCTCATTTTTATTGTTTTGCAACTTTTTTTTATTTTAGAAATGAAAAACTCTTTATCTTTTCCACGGGTATAAATTCCTCCTTTATATCAAAAACTTTGACAGGACGGTTAAAAAAAAAATCAAAAAACTTAATTAATTTCGAACAGCGTAAGTGTCACTTTTTCCGTTGATTAAAAAATAGTAAAATAAATTTTTAAAAAAAAGAATCTTTCGTATTGCGTGCACATCCACATGAATCCAGTAACAAAAGTTATATCTATATAGTACGCCTGAAAAAGTACACATTTAATTATTTTACTAAAAAAATAGAAGGGTGTTAATATTTGACTCTTTTCTACTTGTACTTTTGTTTTCACTGATCTTTTTACTTTGAAAAATATCCAAAAAATTAGCCTAATTATACTTCTAATATCAATGGATAAAATTAAAAGGAAAAAAATAAGTGGATTATACTTGTCATGTTTCAGGTTATTAGGGAGAGTATTAGGCTATTTATTAGAAGGATATATCATTTCCCTTTTATTTATAAACTTTTCTAACCAAATGATAATATGATGAAATAACTTCATGTGTGATGTGATGTATTATTTATTATGTTGTTCTAATTATTTCGTATACATGTTCATCCCTTATTAATTTTAAAAAAAAATGCGAATATACAAAAAAAAACAAAAAAAAAAAAGAAAAGAAGAAAGTTATGTTGTTACAAAAAAGTAAAAATGATAACTATATGTAAAACCTTGTCCAACTTTTTAATATTTTGTTAGTCATAACTACGATTACTATGCTATGTTTACTATGTTATGTTTGGCAAGAGCTTTTAGGGAGCTTTAGCTTTTTCTTTTTGTTTTGAATAAAAAGCTCTTACAATTGTAACTGTAGCTTTTTGAAGCTTTTTTAAGACAAATTTACTCAATTACACTTCATAAACTAGAATTTTCTATTTTGTATTTTTAGAGAAATTTAGACCATTTTTGTACTACATCTACAAATTTTTCTATTTATCGTAGATTCGTAGACTAATTTTTTTTTTTTCATGTTTATTTAATACATATTTATTGTTGTAGTCATTTTCAAAGCCATCATGCCTACAATCCTTTGTAGCATTTTAAAATGACTGTACGACGTCAATTATTTCTTTGTGACATTTTATGTTTGCTTTTACTTTTTGGTGTTATTAATAATGCTATATATATATATATATATATATATATATATATATGAAATAAATGATTACGATTTAGAGATATAAAACTTATATATGGTAACATTTTTATTTGTTACACTTTTTTGTCCTTTTTAGTCATTTTATACTTTTAAGTTGCAGCTACAACTACCGCGTCAAACACCTTTTAAAAATAAAAGCTCCAGCTAACAGCTTTGATGAAAAGCTACAGTTTACAACTCCAACTAAAAGCTATTATAGCTAATTTTGCCAAACATACCCGTAGTAAAAATAATAAGATCATTACTATTTTATTGATTGTTTTGATGTGATTGTTGACAGATTGAAGTTATACAAGGGTGTAATTAAATGTATGTTGGAGTGCATTTAAAGGTACCCAAATGGAAACTTAGAGCGAGGGGTATGAAGCGGCTTAGGAGGCGGCCTCTCTCCATGCCGCCTACAAGACGCCGGGAACACCGGCCTTTAGGCATCCTCCTCTTTTGGCGTCCCATGAAGTCGCTTGCTTTCTTCAAACCTAAAACAAACACCACCCCTATGCCGCCTACAAGATGCCTGTGAACACCACCCTTCAATTTTGGGTAGCAACTTAGGGTGTGACTTGACGCCACATGACGCAAGTCCCTCCTCCCCAAAGATGCACCACTCTCTTCAGCCTTAACCTCCAATACTTTGACGATCTGCTTAAACATACATATTTTCTAGTGGTCCAATGGCCTAAGTATATTTCTAGTTTGAATTGCTTATTTATAAATGTTTTTCTAATAGAAAAAATAAACAAATAAGCGGTTTCTAAGATAGGTCTTCTATTGCTTATCTCTATTCTTTTATAAAGATTATATCTCCTTGTTGAAAATTACAACATGCGAAATGTCAATATTACCCTTAATGAATTAAATTACATCACAAGTCCCTTATAATCTAAAATATCTCTACTATCCCCTTTAAATCAAATATCTTTGCATCAATTACCTACACCACTTGACGCCGCCACCACCACCAACAGTCGCCGCAGACACCATCACCATTTGTCGACGTCACCACACCCCGCTACATTACGCGGGTATCATTCTTGTAATTTTTAATAAAAATTAAAAAAGTTTATGGAGATAGGATAGGGGTGACGGGGAGTAGAGATAGATATAGATGGATAGATATATAGGTGGTGATGTCAACGTGGGAACAGGAAAGTGTAAAGGTGCAGTGGAAGTCTCCCAAATGTCCGTGTTTGACCCCACCCCTTTTTTTTTGTTTTGTTTTCTTTGCCTTTTTTTCTTTCTTTACTTTATCTGTTTTTTAACTTTTCTTTTTTACTCCATAATAATGAGTGTATTATATATTAAAATATATAATATTCAAATACTAATAATGAAAATGATTTTAATTAGTAGTGGTAGACTCTAGCTATTTCCAACGACATATACATAAAAGCCCAAACATCGGCCATTTCATTAACATGTTATAAATTATTTCGGCACATTGAATCAACACATTAGACTCATTTTACTTTCAATCCAACACATTAAAACTCAGTTTATCCATGTCACATAACCATTCATGTAAAATTAAAAACACTATATAAAACATACATACACCCACATATGTTTAAAAAAAAATAAAAAAATCAAGTTTGCCCCGCAAACTCAATTTGCCTTCAATATGCTTTGGAGCAAATTAAACAAACAAACTGATGAGTATACCGTATTTTAACCATTGGAGATGGCCTTATATATGTTTTAAAATTTTGAAAGGTATGTGTAGATTGTTGACATTCTTATTCTTATTATTTTTTGAGAATAATAATAGCTTCAAAGAGAATTTTTATTTACTTCTTCCGTCCCATGGTAACTATTTATGTTTTTTTTTATTATTATTATTATCTCGGAATAAGTATTATTTAATAAAATAATACAATGTTTTTCATACAACCTTTTTTTAACGTTAAATTTAGGTTCGACGACATTGCTTCTTTTTATTGTTAACTTATAAGCACAATAAACGAATGGAAAAATTATCATTCTCAACTTGTATTATAATTCTCATTAAGAAATAATAATAATAATTTAGTATCTCAAAATGGCATTATAGAAGAAGGCTCGGACACCCCTATGATACATTATAAAATTCCATGATAATATAAATGTCAATCCCATTTTGCTAACATGAATACGAATATCTATTATTTAAAATTAAAATAGACGTAGACATTTGCTATATTAACCACTTGTATTGGTTTCTATTTAATGCCATTTGCCAAGACGTTTTCTCACCCTTGAAACTTATTGTTTTGGTATCAATTATTTTATTTTATGACAAAGATATTATTTTATGGAAATAAAGAAGGGGTAGGAATAATGTAGGCGTGATAATAATTAAATTGAAATAAAAAGTTGAGGTTGTATTTATTTTACTTTAGAATAAAAACAAAAGCTATTAAAAGAGGCGTGAAGCATCTCATTGACATTGGAAAGCGAAATGGGCAAAGTAAAATACAAGCCAAAAAAAAAAAAAAAAAGACTTGTGAGACAGATGCATTCATCGTATCCCATTATTCAAAACCACTTTCCAAGGCATTACTTGTGCTTATTCATTCACTATAGAATCAAATTGATACATTATATCTTGTATCTATCAAAAAGGACATATAACGAGTGCACCCTACATTAGAATAATACAATGTATTTTATATATATATATATTATTTTAAAAAGTCTTAACTCATTTAATGTTTCAACTATCTTCTCTAAAACAACTCAATTTAATGTAAACTTCAAAAACCTAATTGTTAAAATACATGTTACATTAATACTAGTATATCTTGAACAAGTCTTCACGAAATAGGTTGTTGTGTTGTTCGAGATATACGTTAGTACGTTACAAGAGTATACCGATTAACATTGGAAAGATCATCATGAACATCCCGTCTTTAAGTTTTTTATGGTATAGAAATAGGTCAAGGAATTCCTCTATTTGTTGGGATGATTGGTCCTGGTTCAATGTAATTTGATTCCTATATAGTTTGTATACGTTGTATTTCCCCGTTAAGTCTAAAGGTTGAGTTCTGTAAATAAAATTTACCTTTCAAAAAATAAAATAAAAACAAGTTCTTTGGCGAGATATTAGGCTTATCTTTTCCTGTTATCTATAATGGATTTGTTAGTATTAGAAAGTTCAAAAATGTCCAACTTCTTAGTGAGAAAGCAAAAATGATGCAATGATTTAAACGTCAAGTGCAGTGCTAAATTTGGATGCGGCAATAAGCCAATAATCTCATTTTTTTGCTAGTACGAATGAGATAAACTAGCAAAGATGAAAATATTACTTTTAATTTTTATACATACATTGAAATTGAATAATATTAATCCTACTTTTTATACGTGTACTTTCTGTGGGAATGACATCGAGACGTTGGTGCAATTATATTTTGCAATGCCCAATGGTGGTGAGACCAATTTGGCGTTAAGTTTGGGGTTGATGGAACATAAGTTAGCCTCTGATTACTTGTCTTACTGATATATTAAAAGGTAGATCATTTCTTAATGAAAACTCGCAGATAAACAATGCATTTCATGCATTGTGTTATGTATTAATTTGGGTGATTTGGAAATGTCGTAACAATATAGTATTTACATCAACTAAGAACTTGGCAAAATTCAGATGTAAGGACATATTTCCTATAGTTCGAAAATGGTTCTTATCGTGGATTGTAACACGAGTTCAAGATTTGCGATGAATTAGAGTAACTAGGTTACTAACCTTGTTTGTATTTAGAATAAGGCCTTTCTCTATCCAATGTCTTGACTCCCGTCCACATTCGCGTCTTGCAAGACGCGATAGGCAGTGTCGCGTCTAAGCATGTCGTCTTGAAGAGGCGTCCGCCAGAAGAAGGAAAAGGACGTGGGGAGCGGGCGTTCAACCTACTTTTTTTGTGTTATAATAATAAAATAAAAATAAAAAAGTGGGGGATGAGGTGAACACGTGTTCATGATAGGGAGAGGGTGTCTTTGGGTAGAGAAAAGCTGATATGAGAGTCAAGATAAAATGTAAACGACGTCATGATGAGGAAATGCATAATTAGGCTTATGTGATAATTGTTCCTTGCTTGGTGTGGTTCCCTCTTGTAGGTACTTTGTACAATATGTTACTAGTCAATAAAGATTTTCCTATTCAAAACGAACCGTCATAAAATAATTGTCTACGTATCCATTTTATTTTGTTTTGAAATAATTATCCACTTTTGTAGATATAATTTTACCATTTTATTCTTTGATGTACTTTTCACAAAATTTATTTCTATTCTTACATATAAAAACAAGAAAAATAGTGATAGGTAGAATTCATTGTGTTTTGGCTTTGCTTTTGCGTGTTTTACATATATATGGCGTGTCGTATATATGAACTGATATGACATTCAGTCATATCACTTGCAATGTACTGTTATCATGTTTGTTGTAATGAAAGTCACCGGGGTAACCCTTTACCCAAAAAACAAGAAAAATAGTATTATATTGATGCCAAAAAATATAATCATTATTATTATTATTTTTACCAATTAGATAATTTAAGCGTTGTCGGTATGATTTAGATCAACTGACATTCTGAAGGTGGGCTAAGGCTCAGTGATTATAAGGATGTTGGTTCGAATCTTAAAGAGGGTTTTTTTTTTCCTAATTATTTGGTGTTAAAATATGATCGGATAATATTATTAATGGTAAAATAATATTCTATTAATCCGTTATCGATTTAAAAAGATGTACAGTAGATATTAGATAATATGATTATTTTAGAAGGGAATGAGTAATGAGTAAATATCAAAATTGGGATATAATAAAGGGGCCAGTCATAGGCATCCCTGATTTTTCCTATAGACACCCGACCCCCAGAAGGGGCGGAAATCGCCCCATCTGCCCTCCAAAAATCGCCCCTTCTGCCCCTGTCACATCATTCACCTTTTTTGAAAATTATTAATATTTTAATTAGTTATTTGAAATTTATGTTTTATCGTCATAACTTATTATATATAAACTTTTAGAA
>JAOEHQ010018535.1:0-14921 GCA_025447715.1 Asclepias incarnata
GACGATACAAACACCATAATTAGAACATGTATTTATTTTTCTAACTAATTATCTGTTTTTTTATATGGGTTGAAACTTTGTACTAATATCTTAGAAATGAATGTAGAATCATGGAAACAGCACCGACTTTACCTGATTTTGCTTTGGCCCTGAAGCCGGATGAATATCAACTCCCTGACGTGGACTCCTCATGGAACCATGAAAACGTCAACAAGGCGCATATTGGGAACAACAACAAAGATTAAGAACAAATACAACATCATGTGATTATGATGCAGTGAATCTTGGCAATCAAAAGACGGACGACATCATTCTGTTATAACTTCAACAAGTTCATTTTTTATGAATCATTTTGGCGGTGAGTTTGTTCAAAAGCGTTATCAACCGTTCATAATAGAAATGTATGTATACTGTATGTACACCAAGTGTTTAATATGAAATATGAAACTTGTACAATGTTGAGATCTTTGTGTAAAGACCAAGATCATTTGCTTTGTAGATGCTCCAAAATAATACATATCGTACACTTGAATTGAGATTGATTGATAAATCTGTTACTTTGGTGCTATTGAATCAGTTTTTTTCTTCCAATTTTTTTAACTTTCAAGTTTATTAAAATATAGAGGCTAGCAAGAAGTTAGAAATTACATCGAATCAAAACGGATTACAACGAATTATAAGTTGAAACTTGAAACTACACCATGTATTTTAGACAATGCTAAATGAGTTTGATCTATTAAATACACATAAAAAGCCAGATTTTTTATTTTTTATTTTTTATTTTTTTGTGTGTATAGGAAGGCAAAATCCACACAATTTATGTCAAGTAATGTGCCCTTTTTTTATACACAATATTAAATTAAAGGGAAAATTATATAAAAAGGTAACCTATTTACCTAAAATTCCTAATTTTCCCTAAATTTAGAAATGGAGTCCTTTTAATAGATAAAACAAAATAGATTACCTAAATTAGGAATTTTAGGTAAATAGGTTACCTTTTTATGTAATTTTCCCTAAATTAAAATGCATGCATTTATGCAATATCATATGGCCATTTTATGCAATTAATAGTTAAATTTTTTGTACTCGAGTGTTGTATTATATCATGTTGAAAGTGAAGCTAGTTGGCAAGTGGTAAAAGCTTTGTCTTCAAAATAGCCTCTAAAGTATATTATTATTGTGTGCATTTACCTCATTGTGGGATCATACGATGTTGTCCATAGCTTGCATATGCCATTCGAATGACATATTGGTTGTTATGTAATGATTTCAACACCATTTAAATAAGCTTAAAATGATATTTAAAATTAGATATTAAATAAATGTTACAAAACAAAAATCCTTTCGAGAGGAAAGAATCTCATTCATGAAATGCCATAGATACTCTTGACTCGAGACGTATGTTTTCTCACATGATGGTTAGGGCCTAGGGGGTTGTTTGGCAAGGGGATTTTGGGGTTTTTTTTGTGGCTAGGGGTTGAACTTTATAAAAAAAAAAACCCTACAATAAAAAACAAATTTGTTTGGATGTTAAGGCTTGGGCTTTTTATTTTTTTTTAAAAAACCTCAATGAACTTTATAAAGAAAAACCCTATGGAGGGAGCGTTTAAAAAATGTCACATCCCCTAATTATTGAAATTACACAAATAGCCTCAACAACTTGAGTCAAGTTCGTATCTGGTTATTCCATACCCAGTTTTTCATGTATGATATGTGAGTGGGTGACCCCTGTAATAGACACGTGAATCATCCAATACTTTTAAGGTTTAAAGAAGGAAAATAAATGAGAAGTGTTAACCATCTCTACGATCACATGTAAATCATCCAATATAACTAGAAGAGAAGAAGATCATGTTATCTCACACTATAAATAACATATAAGAATTTAACATGTGTAAAATAAGACAAAAGGTAATAACAAATTATGAGTTCACGAAAGATGCCTAAAGGACCACGAGGGATGTCCCGAGGACTGCAAAAGTCAAGCCGTTCACCACGAAAGTCCATTCGAGGGTCGTGAATACCATATGATAAGACATATTTGGGAGCGAAAGTGTATGGAAAAGGGGAGAAGTGTACACATTCAAATTTCCACAAAAAAAGCGTATGTTCATAACTTAAACATTAACATTTAATTACGAGTTTAACAACGGTAATGTATGATGTTCAAAGATCAGCGATTATGTATGATGTTCGAAGTGGAGTAAATAGTCTCTTGAATACATAATGTCGATTCTCTGAATCATTTACTACGCATTGATGTCACTTTTTTAGACATCTTGTATTAAATGCATGGGAGTGGTAGTTAGATACGTGTTATACGGACAACAAAGCGTTCCTTAAATGCTCGTTTTCAAGACAATATTTTAACAATTTTAAGGTTAAATGTCAGCAATAAAGAAACTTTAAACTGTAATAGGAATATCCTTTGGCTACACTCACTGGTACTTCTTTTATGTTCATAAATCTTTCGTTTTGCCGCTCAAACAGATCAGCAACAACATCTTCAAGATAGAAGGAATTTTGATAAACAAAATTCTTGTAGGTCTTGAATACTCTGAGTGTTTTCATCATCAAGAAGTATCTGCCAAACTTTTGCTAATGAACATTTATTGTATCTTCACTTGAACTTTTAATGTCATTGCTATTTTTACTCAATAAATGTCATTCTTTCATCAATTTCTTTCTTAACTACAACTTATTGACTTTAAGTTAATCAATGATGGTACTAAGTTCTAACTTAAAAACTTATGAATTGCTTGATGGATTGTCATCAATGACTATGACTAATTTTTATTAAATCTAAGTCCCATTTTGGGATAGCTTAACTATTCTTGTTTGCATCTTTGGTGTTTAACAGGGCTTGTTTGACGAGAGTAACTGGAATGGAAATGAAAGTTATGATGGATGCCCGTGCGATGCGACATCGATAATACACAACATGCGAGGTGCCGTGACGACGTTAATTTCAAACGAAACAATTGTGTAAGAAAATGATAGCATAGTACCCACACAAAGTATAGAATATAATGTTTCGATAAATTAAAAAAATTCATTATTATTTTTCATAATTATAAACTATAAAATATAAGTTATAATAAATTAAATTAATAATTAATTTTTTATAAACTATAAAATACATCACCTACGCATTTCACCTTGGGTCCTTAACTAGTTAACCCTATCACCCATCCTTTTGGAATCATCACCGATCCCTTGTAAATGGTTTAATCCATCACCTTCAAATTTAATACCTCATGATATCTTGCTAATAAAATCGTAAATCACATAAATAAAAACAAATATCAACAAACAAATTAGAAACACACGTTTGAAAAACAAATTTAATCGTATATATAATGAAATGATGATGATGATTAAGAAGTTTTTGTCGATACATAAGCAAACCTTTATGTAGACGGTAGTATCAACGGTGTCAAAAACAACATGACAAATCGATTTGACTCCCTTTGACTTGCTGTTGCTGTTGAAGTAAAAAACTAGGTTAAGGGAATTTATTTATTTATTTAATATTTTTAATTTAATTTATTATTATGTCATTTTCTTCATACCTAACCCTTTATATATACACACGTATACATACATACATTGGGGGGAATTTACCAAGCAGAAAGGATAAAGACAACTGTATATCTATCTATATCTATCTTTACTTTATTTCTGTAATAATAATCTATATATAAAAAAATTATTATTATTAGGGTTTTTCAACTGCTGCTCATCATCATCATCATCGTCATTATTTTCCTTCTGCAGACCACCACAGTTTCCGCCTCTTTTCTACGATCTGTTCCTAGGGTTTGTGTTCTTTTCATTTTTTTCTATTATTATTATTATTATTATTATTATTTGTTTATCAAGTAATAATTAAAACTAGTAATATATATATGTGTGTGTGTAATAATATGATGTTTACATAATAATGCATTTTGAGAGTTGTTATGTTATCAAGTAGTTTGAGTTTTTGTTATGTGTGATATTTTTTGCTTACAAGTGTAATAATAATAATAATAATAATAATAATAATAATAATAATAATAATAATAATAATATGGCATAATAATGTCTTCTATTTATGTTTTTATTAATTTTTTTTTAAAATGTAGTCTTAGCTGTAAAACATGCAGGAGAATAGTTGTTAATCATGCGATGTGTGTTTTACTTTTTATATTTTATTTATATTTTTTATTTAATTTTTAATATATATATATGTATATATGTATTTTAATTAACATATATTTTTTATTTTATTAATTTATGGTCAGTTAATAGTGTATTTTCCGATTTTTAAGGGTTTGTGTTCTTTTCATTTTTATCGTTATTTTCTATTAGTGATATATATATATATATATATATATATATGTGTGTGTGTGTGTGTGTGTGTGTATTCTGACAGCTGTTTGTATAAAGTGTAAATTTGGAGTAGTACATATGTATGTATCTCTCTTCATTTCATTTATGTTGGAACTAATTTTTGCGCTAACAAATCATGTGCCTCTACAAACATCAATTTCGTGCCGACTCATAAGTGCGGAATTATTTTTTTCGTTTACAAAGTGCAAAAGTTGCCACAGTATTTTTGAAAAAATATTCGTCCGCACTTATTAATATGAACATCTTAAACACTTTTATGAGTGAGAACTAATTGAGAAAATGTTACACGTTTTATAGATGTGTGTGGTGTGTAGAAATCAAATGATTGCTGTAGTGTTTGCGTGTATCTTTTCTGGTTAATCTATTTGTAGATATATATGTTACTGACTGGTTTTGTGCTTTCTGTATGTTTTATTGGGATATATATTTAGAGTCATGGTGTATTGGATTTGCAGTAGATGCTTAATATATAGTGTTCTTTTTATGATGGTTAATCTGACCAGAGCATTTGTTTGTTCTAGTTGTCAAAATGGTAAGAAAGAGGAGAACAGATGGTGCCAGCGGAGGTGAAAGCTCTGAGCCCCAGGAGGCTGGTTCTGGACAAGCTGGTGGTGCCGCTCAAAGGCCACCCGCTCAACAGCAACAACAACAACAACAACTGGGTGGTGGTTATCAGGGACGGGGCCAGGGTGGCTATCAAGGAAGAGGGCAGCAGGGTGGTGGTTATCAAGGAGGACAAGGGGGTTACCAAGGTGGAGGACAGCCTCAAGGAGGAAGAGGTTATGTTCAGAGGGGTGGTTACGGTGGTGGTGGAGGGCCGCAACGTGGTGGTGGTCCCCCACAGTATTATGGCGGACCTCCTGACCAACCACAACAAGGTCAACAATCAAGGCCTCCAAGAGGAACTGCTCCACCTCAACGTCGTGGTGGATCTTCGTATGCTGGCGGACCATCTAGGCCGTCAGTTCCCGAGCTGTACCAAGCAACGCAAGCTCCTCAGCAGCCTGTGGCCACATTGCAGCCTGTTGTTCAAGCAGAGTCGTCTTCCACTGAACAGATGGTAGACGAGTCGATGGATCAGTTTAAGCAGCTCTCGCTGCAGCAAGAGGAGCCTATTCAGGCTGCACCTGCATCCAGCAAATCATTGAGGTTTCCTTTGCGTCCAGGAAAGGGTAGTACTGGAACCAGGTGCATTGTGAAGGCTAACCACTTCTTCGCTGAATTGCCTGATAAGGATTTACATCAGTATGATGTGAGTTTTCAATGCTAGTTGTTTGTTGTTCTGTTGTTTCAAACTTCCAATTGTTGTTGCAGTTGAACTATTATTTCGACATCTGACCCTTCTGTTTTCTTTTTAATGTAGGTGACAATCAATCCGGAGGTGACTTCACGCGGTGTTAATCGTGCTGTAATGGCACAGTTGGTGACATTGTACAGGGACTCTCATCTTGGGAAGAGGCTTCCTGCATATGATGGAAGAAAGAGTATGTATACTGCTGGTCCTCTTCCCTTTGTTTCCAAAGAGTTCAAAATCACCCTTCTAGACGAAGATGATGGTGCAGGCGGCACCAGGTATTTGCTTCTTTCTTTTATTGCCGTTAGTAATTGTGGGTGGTCAATGTTATCTATGAAAAAAGGGCTATCAACGTTTTGCGTTGGAAAACAAATTTGGTAATCGGTGTGGGTGATTACTGAATATATTTTGTTACATGTATTGTATAATTTTGAACAAGTTCAGGAGTTTGGTTCAAATATATATTGGTGGTAGTCAGTTTTTTTTTTGTTCGAAACCAAATTGAAGCAAAAGCTGATTCAGCTTCCGGCTTGGTTTGATAGTTCGAAATACGCATTTGGTTTGGTTTTTAGTCCGGGCTGAAAGTTGCTAAACTGAAGAACTCATATCAACAAATGAGCCTATTAGTCATTGTTTGTTTTAATGTATGATTTGGGACATGATTCTGATGATCCTTCCATTCTACATATATTGCAGGAGAGAAAGAGACTTTAAAGTTGTGATCAAACTCGCTTCTCGTGCGGATTTGCATCACTTGGGAATGTTTTTAGCAGGGAGGCAAGCAGATGCTCCACAAGAAGCACTTCAGGTTCTGGATATTGTTCTAAGGGAGTTGCCCACTAATCGGTATGCTTTAACACTTATCTTTGGTTGCTATCTTGTGGCATATATAATGACCTACCAATTGATTATTGGTTGGAATTCTATGTAGGTATTCTCCTGTTGGACGGTCATTTTATTCTCCTCATTTAGGTCGTAGGCAACCACTCGGTGAAGGGTTGGAAAGCTGGCGTGGGTTCTATCAGAGCATACGACCTACACAGATGGGGCTGTCCCTAAATATCGGTTAGTCTGTTTCTCTTAAATGTATGGTGGTTAAGGTTTCTGCTTTAAAAAACATCGAGTTATAGTAAACTTTATAGTTTGAACAACACCTAGATTTACATTTCGCTATGTAATTGTATGATGTATTGATTTGCAGATATGTCTTCCACTGCATTCATTGAGCCATTGCCCGTGATAGAATTCGTCACACAACTTCTGAATAGGGATGTTTCGGCAAGACCACTATCCGATGCTGACCGTGTGAAGGTTAGCATTATTTAAGTAACTGTTGTAACATTGTTTTGATATGGTCACTACTTAAGTAGTATTTAAAAAAAGCAGGCTCTGCAGCATCATTGTTTCTCTAACAAATTTCTTTTAGATATTGTTTTGACAGTTTCCTTTTTCTCATTCTTATACTCACTAGATCAAAAAGGCACTGAGAGGAGTCAAGGTTGAAGTTACTCACCGTGGAAATATGCGTAGGAAGTATCGGATATCTGGTTTGACATCGCAGGCAACACGGGAACTAAAGTGAGAAAGCATGTTTTGCACTTGTATTTTGATGTACCGACTTTCTTCACTACATCATGACATGCTGCTTCTTTTTTGTTCGTCAGCTTTCCAGTTGATGACAGAGGTACGATGAAATCAGTGGTTGAATACTTCCGAGAGACTTATGGGTTTTCAATCCAACATGTACAATGGCCGTGCTTGCAAGTCGGGAATACTCAGAGGCCCAACTATCTGCCTATGGAGGTTCTAACATTACTTCATTTTCCCGTATATGATATTTTGACATGAAAAGCATTCTAATGTAACAAACTTACAGGTCTGCAAGATCGTGGAGGGCCAGAGGTACTCCAAGAGGCTAAATGAGCGACAAATTACTGCCCTTCTTAAGGTCACATGTCAACGCCCTCAGGAAAGAGAGGGTGATATTCTCAAGGTTTGATTTTGTGTTCAATGGGATGTATTTGTTCTTTTAAGGGGAAATATTGCATATAAAAGTAACCTACTCTGGTCATATTTTGAGTAACGAACCTGTAGTGTCCCAGGAAATTTATCGAACTTACAGATTTTTTAATATAAGGTGAATTTTTAAACTTTAACAAATTACTGCCCTTCTTAAGGTCACATGTCAATGCCCTCAGGAAAGAGGGTGATATTCTCAAGGTTTGATTTTGTGTTCAATGGGATGTATTTGTTCTATTAAGGGGAAATATTGCATATAAAAGTAACCTACTCTGGTCATATTTGAGTAACGAACCTGTAGTGTCCCAGGAAATTTATCGAACTTACAAATATTTTAATATAAGGTGAATTTTTAAACTTTGACATTAGGTAATGGGTAAATAATCTTCCCATCAGCACCAATTCGGTACACAAAAGAAAACTCAGCATGCTTCTTGCCGAATGCTTGAGCAGTTTTACTATTCTTTTTGGAAAATTTATTCATTTTTAAAAAAATTAATGGAACTTTAAGTTGTTTTTATTGAATTAAGGGTTTTTTCTTGGGCAAAACTTTGGTATATTGAATAAGAGTTTTGACCAAACTTGGTCACCTAATTTTGCAATTAACTCTCCTTTAAACGTGCTGCCTTTAATTTACTCTCTTTTGTTGGGTGCCATCCACTTACTTGTATATTACTTTTGTAGACGGTCAGGCAAAATGCTTACGGACAGGATCCTTATGCAAAGGAGTTTGGGATAAAAATTAGCACAAACCTAGCCTCTGTTGAAGCGCGGATATTGCCTCCTCCCCGGGTAAACGAGTGTGCCTTCTTTTATTATCGATCTTTATCATTTCTAACTGTTCGTTTAGAATCCTTTATTTATTGATGTTTTGTTTCTTCTGTCAGCTTAAGTATCATGATACGGGCCGTGAAAGGGACTGTCTGCCTCAAGTTGGTCAATGGAATATGATGAACAAGGTATCTACTGATTCTGTAGTTTGTTTGTAAATGGTTGCATTTTTTTTCTTCATTTTTTTTATGTTTGTTTAGGCATATCAATTATTTAATGGTTATTGGTTAATGTTGTTAAATATTGCTATTTGTGACAGAAAATGGTTAATGGTGGAACAGTTGCCAACTGGATCTGCATAAACTTTGCGCGGAACGTGCAAGATAATATTGCGCGTGCTTTTTGTTCAGAGCTGGCGCAAATGTGCAATACTTCTGGCATGGTATTGTCATGAAGACTTTTTTGTGTGTTCACTATCTGCAAGTCAAATGCCTGTTTGCTTATTTATCTTTCACATTTCTGTTCTCGTATGCAGGCATATAATCTTGAGCCTGTGCTTCCTGCCTTTAGTGGCCGTCCTGATCAGGTTGAGAGAGTCTTGAAAGCTCGTTTTCATGAAGCGATGACTAAACTTCAGACCACCAACAAGAAGGAACTTGATTTGCTCATTGTCATTCTGCCAGACAACAATGGCTCACTTTATGGTATCAAATTTTGTGCTTGCGTTTATTAACTGGAATGGACTTTTTTGATGGATGAAAACGGGCAGGTCTGGTGGGTTTGGTAATCGGGCATGTTGACCCTAAGCGTTTAAATATAATAAATAATCAATGTTCCTAATCTGATTCCACAAGCTATATTATTTTTAATGATAGTTTTTTTTTTGAAAGATATTTTTTATTTATTTATTTTTATTTTTTAATGATAGGTAATACCTTAAATAAAGGGAGAATTTCATACAATCCCCCTGTAAACTTTAAAATATTATATATGTGCTTATAAATTTTAAAATATGATATATATCCTTGCTAAACCCGAAAATATCTTATATATCCAAAAAAAAATAAAAATATAAAGAATGATTAATAATCATAAAACACTTAAATAAATAGAAATTGATTAACCAAATGAAATATTCATCCCCCCTACCAATCAAACCAATGAGCACCAAATAAATAAAGCAATCTCACTTTTTGAAGATTTTTATGCGATCATCAAATTTGATGTTTTCTGCCATTAAAATTGGCTTTAATCATTGGCAATTCTCTTAATGGCATTTCTCTAAACTGTGTGTATTTGTTTATATCAATTTGTTTTATTTTTATGGATATAAAATCTGCTGGATAGGATTTAATTGTTTGGGTAAAAAAACTCATGTTATACTTTCTCTTTGCTTATGTCATTGATCCCATAAACTATTTTTATTTTAATTCTAACCAAATAAGTATTCATGTGGTTATCTTTAGGTAAATATTGAAGTTCTATCTAATCATACCATTGTTTTTCATGTACTTAAACTCATTATATTTTATCCCTTTTTAACTGTTATAATCAAAATAGTCCCAACTCGTAGACAATATACAAATTAAAATTATGGAGCGGTTCATAACTATTATTTAAAGTCACAACCAAAATACACATTAACATGTTTAAAGGGGCAAAAATTTCAGATTAGTTAACTAATTTATATTTAAATAAGTCTTTTATGATTTTAAATCATTTAAATCTTCATTAGCTATTTTATGGATATATATGATATTTTTGAGGTTTAGTAAGGATATGTATGATATTTTAAATTTTGCAAGGACATATATGATATTTAAATGATTTAGCTGGTTTGACTTGGGACATTTGATCCATTTTGTTTTTAGCTATTTTTTATTTTACCTGTTTGACAGTTGGAGATGAAACATAACACAACTTGACTCTTAGATAAATAAATCGGTTAAATTTATCACCTCTTTGGAATGTACAATCTTGTTCTTGAGCGTGATTATATATTTAATTTGTGCAGGTGACTTGAAGAGGATCTGCGAGACTGATCTTGGGATTGTTTCTCAGTGCTGTCTAACAAAACATGTCTTTAGGATGAGTAAGCAGTACCTTGCCAACGTGGCATTAAAAATAAATGTCAAGGTTGGTGGAAGGAATACTGTTCTTGCTGATGCATTGTCGAGGAGAATTCCTAATGTCAGTGATGTTCCCACAATCATTTTTGGTGCTGACGTCACTCATCCACACCCTGGTGAAGATACAAGCCCCTCAATTGCAGCTGTACGATGCATATTCTGTCCCCATTATTTGTCAATGGATGTGTTCTGTTTTTAAGTTTTATGTTGGCCTTCCTTCTTGGTTATGGTTTTTTGAATGGTATGTAGGTTGTAGCTTCTCAAGATTGGCCCGAGATTACCAAGTATGCGGGGTTGGTTTGTGCACAAGCTCACCGCCAAGAACTCATTCAAGATCTATATAAGGAATGGCAAGATCCGAATAGAGGCAAAGTGTCTGGTGGCATGATAAAGTAGGCTTTCGTTACTCTTTCTTATGTCTCTAGCAATATATACTTGTGCTTAGAGGTGGCAAAATGGGCGGGTTGGGTAGCATATTCAAATGGGTTGTGTTATGTACCCGTGATGTATGTTTAGTTAGGTTGAACCACAAATGATTATTTTCCATCTTGTCATTGTTATTGTATAGTTAACGAGTTTAATGTAATTACTAAAACGCTGTTATCACAATAGTAACAATCTAACTTTCTAAAATAAACGTTAAGCAAAACCTTTTGATAAAACATCTCTGTTATCACAAAAGGGACCCTTCACTTGTAAATAGGTCAAAATTGACGCCTCTACTTGCTACTTAAATAACTACGAAACAGTGGAATGTGTCGGTACCGTAATATGATTCATATAGTTTTTGAAATCAATTTGCTGTTGCATGAACAACAGGGAACTTCTCATATCTTTCCGTCGAGCAACTGGGCAAAAACCACAGCGTATTATCTTCTACAGGTATTGTTTCCTCGACTGTTCATTTGTTTTTACATGTTCACGAAATGTTGTTTCTTTTTGAACTGTTTCTTCATTCTTACATGTTAATAAGTCTATTTACTCATCCGATGATGTGCATTTGATTATTAAGGGATGGTGTGAGTGAAGGGCAGTTTTACCAAGTTCTACTGTATGAACTTGATGCAATTCGTAAGGTAATTAACATCAAATATGTAGTTCTTTTTTGGTTATTCTTTCTTTCGTTATGTGGTACATTATCCTATCACACCATCGTTTTGTAAAGTTATATATATTTGTGAAATTACACGGGTTAGAACCCTTTTGGTTCGTTCTTTCTTTCTTTTTAGGTGTGGTAGATATGCTATCATTTTGTATAGTTATACTTATATATATTTATAAAATTTACTGGAGGGGAACCCTTTTGGTTTGTTCTTTCTTTCTTTCTTTGTATGTTAGATTTCCTACCTACCATACCATCATTTTGGAAAGTTTTATATATTTTTTAAATTTACCGGGGTGGGCCCCTTTTATCCCAAAAACATTTAATATGCAGTTTTATTTCAAGTGTAGTCCTGCTTTCCATTTTTTTGTGGTGGGTTGAGTAACTTATCAAAATGAGTTTTGGTCTAAGCAGGCAAGTTTATGGTACGTGTCATTTTGACCTGTAACACTTATTTTTCATGGCTTCAAATTATTTTTTGATAAATAATTTGTCTGTCCAGAATGATCACAGAAGTTACGTAATTTCAGTAGTAACTGAAATCCTTGTATAATTGGTTTAAGAGGGGTTTTACATTAAAACACTCCAGATAACTTTTGACCTGTCCCTTGTAAGGTGTATATTTTTTAGTTTCTGTTTTGATCAGTTATGAACAAAACACATGTAAATGAGTTGAAGTTGCTACCTTTGCTTTGTGTTATATAACCATGATGACTGCTATAAACTCGTCACAGGCTTGTGCTTCGTTGGAACCAAATTATCAGCCTCCTGTCACATTTGTTGTGGTTCAAAAACGGCATCACACTAGATTGTTTGCCAACAACCACAATGATCGTAATTCTGTGGACAGGAGTGGAAATATACTGCCAGGTATGCTATAGTTTTCGCAATATTCTTTGACATCTACTATTTTTCCTTTGATTTAATTGCAAGTTTATTTCTTGTCATGTTGGAATCTACAGGCACGGTGGTTGATTCCAAGATTTGCCATCCTACAGAGTTTGATTTTTATTTGTGTAGCCATGCTGGCATTCAGGTAAATTGTACATGCCACTTGTTACTCTTTTAAGTGCATTAGGATATATGATTGATGTGATTGTGTAGTTATTGGAATTGCAATATATTGTTTGTTGTTTAACAGGGTACAAGTCGTCCTGCCCATTACCATGTTTTATGGGATGAGAACAAGTTTTCGGCTGATGACCTGCAATCACTCACAAATAATCTCTGCTACACGTAAACTCACTAATCTTTTATTTTGTTTCCAACATATATATCATACGTTTTATTTGTTACCCTAACTTGTATTGGTTTGTTTTTGGCTCAACAGATATGCAAGGTGTACACGCTCTGTGTCCATTGGTGAGTTTGTTATCCTGGCAATCGGTTCAACTAGTTGTGGCAAATAAAAGGGGGTCAGTTGTATTGGGTAACGACTAACGAGTCAAAGCAGGGGTCGGTAGTACTGGGTAACAAGTCAATGGAGGTTCAGGTCAAAACATATAAATTTTTGTTAAGGGCCAACACTACCTCTGGGCATTCCAACCAGTGCTGCATGGCCAACGTGGGGGAGAATGCGATTAACAATTTAACATGTAGCTGATATTTTATGTAGCATTATAAAACATATAAATTCAATTAAAATTCTATTTAGAATGTTATTCTAAAATATTTCGGTTGATGTTCAACCTGTTTGACCTGCTATACTTTTAGTTGGGAAAACTTTTTAGCTTAACCCGTTTGACCTGCTATACTTTTAGTTAGGAAAACTTTTTAGCTTAACCCGTTTGACCTGCTAGAGTTAAAACACATAGTTTAATTTGGCCTCTCTTTGTAGAAATGGGTCAAAGTTGTCACCAATTAGTTTTACCTGACGTTTGTCATTTATTATTTCTAGGAAATATTTTATCATCGACTCATTTCTTAAACCTATTTTGTCTATTATGATATGCAGTACCTCCAGCATACTATGCGCATCTGGCTGCTTTCCGAGCAAGGTTCTACATGGAACCGGATACATCCGACAGTGGGTCCATGATCAGCGGTGCTGCTGGACGTGGTATGGGAGCGGGTGGTAGAAACACTCGTGTGCCAGGCACAAATGCAGCTGTTAGACCTCTCCCTGCTCTCAAGGAAAACGTGAAGCGGGTTATGTTCTATTGCTAGATCAGCACTCTTATGTATTACCATTCGCTAATTTGGGACATGTTTGTTATATTGCTACATCTGTGCTAGAATTTATGTACTCTATTGTAATATTTGTCTAGTAACGACTGAAAGCAGCTAGGATGTCATTGCTTGGAGGTTAATTATTATATATATGTACCGTGGTGTGTGCTTTTATGTTTTTATTCTCTGATAAGATGCTGTTCTACTCCTGTTATATATATATATATATATATATATATATATTAATATATATATGTGCTTGCTGATGTGTCTATTTAGCGTGGCTATAGCAACCACGTGCTGATTTCTAATCCGTCGAGGACTCGAGGGTGTGTTTGGAATGAAGACTTGTTTCCCTGTGCTATGGATTTCATTCCAAAGGACCTATATTGTAACTTCCTTTTTTTCTTTTATTCCCTGGTTGCTCTGTTTCTGGCTGTGTGTCCCACCTTGGACCTATTCCGAGGATTAAATATATGCGATAATCATTTTCATTATTTTTTTAGGCTATATGGTGCTGTCGAATTGATTTGTTAATTTGACACCGTTGATGGTTTATATACTGCAATAATTGAAACCTATAATAGAAGTGATTGATGTTAATCATTGAATGAGTTGATATTTATCAAATATATACAAAAAGTTAAGTCATTTAACTAATGTGTTTGTCAAAGACATGTGGTAGAGTTGGTTAAGGCTTTGGGCTTTGATACAACGTACAAGTGATCAAGGTTCAAGTCTTGGCATCTACATTATTTGTTCTTTGACATAGGAAGTCCCCCAATGAAGTTCTTTGACATAGGAAGTCCTCCAATGAAGGGGTTTGGGCCTCGTAAGTCGTAACCTCAGGTTTGAATCTTGGAGGAGGCAAGGGTTTACCTCTATTAATTGTCGTGCCTTCGGGCAGATTAGTAGGGGGTTTTCCCCCCATCGGATATTTGAAATAGGCATTTCTGCTTCAAAGGAGCTCTCTAGCGCGGACCCGGTTTAGACAACGTATGCTAGACCTTCCGCTGTCGAATCGCGACACGAAGCACTGATA
>JAOEHQ010018546.1:0-14920 GCA_025447715.1 Asclepias incarnata
CCCGAATCTTATTTGGGTTGGGTTACGGGTTAGTTTATATTCATGAAAAACCGAATAACCCGACCCAAATAACCCGAAGCCCAAATAACCCGACCGAATAACACCCCTACCTCAATCATGGAAAAAAACCGATGTGGTTTTGGTTCATAAAGTTTGCCATTGTTCGGAGTGGCACACTTGTAATTACCATAAAATTTTTGTTCTTATACATAAGGCTTTAAATTAGATAAAAAAAGTTTATCTAGAAGCTGAAGTGACATGCCACTTCTACAATCAACCTAACTAAGACCAATACATCAAAACTAAGGCATTACAAAGAAATTAAAAAAACCGAAGTCGCGTGAAATTAAAAGAGTTCAACCCTTTTTGTCATCTTATATTGTGCTTGCCCTAATTTTGTCATGCGAATTCTTAAAAAAGAAATTCGAAGCAGCAATATTGTAACAACCATGATCGGAGTCGTCTCCACAGCTGTAATTTATCGTCATGATCATGTCGCGTGTCCAGCAATAATTATTTTATTTAAGTACAAGTTCATTATTTAAGACGTTATTTATGAGAATCACCCGTATTTCTAAAATGAAAACCGTCTTAAAATAAAATGTATTTATTTTATGAACGTCAATTTAGTTAGGGGTGTTCAAAAAATCCGCAATCCGAAATATCCGAAAATCCGATCCAAAATTATCCGAAAATTCGGATATCCGGATTTTCTCGGATATCCGGATTTTCGGATTCGGATATCGGATGAAATTTTCAAAAATTTCGGATATTCGGATTATCTGATATCCGAAAATTTCATATATACTACTTATAGATATTTGGCTTGGGAGTTGGAGTTGGGCCAAGTATATATGAAAATAAGACTAGTTGGGTCATTAATTTTCCATCTTCTAATTAACAAAATGAACACATTACACTTACAGTATTACACATCTGCGAATAACAATATAAGATATTAGGTATTTCACAACACAACAACAGTGGTAAATAAACAAAACAAAAACAAAATCACTGCTTTACCAATATTAAATATAACATCTCAAATTCCTTTCTTCACCCGAGATTTCCATCCGTACAACAAGGTTAGAAATTTTTCACCTCACTTTCGATCTTATAATATATTTATTATTTTCTTATTTTAATTATTATACATAAATACAAATATAATAATTATAATTATAATTATAATCATAATTATAATTTTATTGTGTTGATGATTTCAAGTTCAAATCTACGTAATTTTGCATTAAGATGTTTTTTTTATGTATGTCTATAATAATTTTTATATCTTTGATCTTATTTTAAAATAAAACTTTCGGATATTCAGATAATCAGAAATCCGAATCTGAAATTTCGGATATCCGAAATATAATCCGAATCCAAAATTTCGGATATCCGAATTTCAGATTCGGATTTCAGATGACCAAATCCACTATCCGAATTTTCGGATATCCGGTTTAGAACACACCTAAATGTAGTCAAGTTTATAGTCGTTTCGAAGATAATTGAAAATGTTAGTCTTTGGTGTCAACTAAATGTTTTAATGAGTTTCGAGTCAAGAGACTTTAGTAAACGAATCATTTTCCCGGAGAAACTGTTTTCCTTCGCGAGAGTGTTTGGGTGAACAAAGTCACCACCACCACCATATTTCATCTCATTTCTATCTTATCACTCTCTCTCTAGTTTCTCTCTCTACAAGGTTCCTCTCAACTTTTTCTTGATCAATCGAGTTAGTAAATCGAAATGTAAGTAATATATGTTGATAATCTCATGATTTCTTCTAAGAAATGCCTTGAATCATTCAAAAACTTGTTGAAAAACTCAAAACCCGTATTTCTATTTGGGCAGCCATTTTGAGCCCCAAAATCGAGTGTGTCGAGTCGTTTTTCGTATCAAAACTCTAGGGAACATGTTTACCTATCACTTGGGTCGATTTTTAACCATTAAACGAGTCGTTTTGATGTGTTTTTGGATCAAAAACAGGGCTGGTACAGCAAGTGCGCGCCCAGCTGTATTCTTGCACGTTTTTGGACTTTTGAGTTTAAAAACGCATTGTTTTCGAATCTATATCGTCCCTTGGTGTTCCTTACATGTTATACTATCGATATACTTCAAGTTTCATCAAGAATCGAATCCTTTTATGAGGTTTAACTCCAAAATCGCGTTGCTACAGTACCAAGTGCGCGCAGAAACTTTGTCAAGTGCGTATGCGAGTTTTCGTGGTCTAAAACGCGTCGTTCTCGAGTCTAAATTGTTCCTCGACGTTCCCTAGACATTGTACTACGTGTGTAACCAAAAACCAAGTCGTTTTGATGTCTAAAAGTGGGCGATTTTGACAAAAACGCACAGCCTTGAGGCTGTTGACTTCGCGCGCACTTGTTGAGGCGCATTTGACTTTTTGTTGACCTCGTCAACGCTTGGTTGACCTGGTCAACGCGCGTTTGTTCTGTATTTATTACTTTCCGAGCGTTTTTGGGTGTCCGCTACTCAATTCTTGTCGATTTAAATCGGTTCTGTATGTCCAAATGAGTCGAAAGTTAAATTGAGACTTAACGGACTTAATGAAATGAAATAAGGTTTAAAAGCAACACATTATGAGACTTAAAAGACTTTTCGATAAACCTTAAGCGTACGAAACAAACGTTTATCGTGAATTCAGTGGCATTTCTAAGGACACTAGTTTAGACTAAATTGTAGTTCGTATGCAAGTACTTACCATTTGGATTGTGCTTCAGTTGGATTTGGTTGATTAGGTGTGCGAGACTTGACTGTTCGAGATCTTATACTTTGACTGTTATTGCTCAAACGTTTTTAGGTGAGTTCCGTAGCCCCTTCTTTCTAAGTGTTTTGAGGTGAAAAGCATACAAATGTTTTACTAACAGATATTGATTTTTGTTTACTTTTGTACTATATGTCATATCGTATATTTGAGCTAATGTGTAGAGTTACGGTTCATGTTCAGGTTCATGTTCATACTTGATACCAAGTCGGCCTGCGTTCATGGGATTGACTTTGATACTACGATGAGTGAGATAGTATCTATCCAGGCCGTATGTTATTGTATTGATTATGTGTATTGTGTGTTTATGTGTGGGTGCGAGACATCTGGTATGTAACTCTAGCTCAAGCGTGTATTGTACAAAGTTTTTGATATGTTCATAACGTTTTTGGACAAGTTACATGTTCATCACTAAAGTTTCATTTTACTAAAACCTACGGACTCACCAACCATGTGTTGACTTGTTTTAGTATGCTTTTTAGGTGATCAGGCTAAGTATGGATAAGGTAGCTAGAGCTGGACCATGGTCGATCATGGAGTTCGGGCAACAAGCCTTATTCGCTCCTCGTTTAGGATTGACTATTGTAGACCTTTGGCCGTTATTTTACTGTTGCTCATGTACATCTGTTTCATTGTAATAGAAGATCGAGTTGGTTTCGATGGAAATCCTTGTCTCATTTAGTTATTTCTATGTAATTCCACGTCGAGCTGTACGTTTAGTGGCATCCCATGATTCCGCCTTGTTGGGGTGTTACAAATATTCTGCACTCCAACATCATCACTATCAGGAACAAGATTGGTTTGCACAAGATCTCTTCTTAAGAAAGAATTCGTTTCCAACCCCTTGTTCCCCTCTTCAGCCTTCTCAAAGTCATCGCCCAACACCCCAAAAGAATTACTCATACTAATGTCCACCGTTTTGGAAGTGCTATCCCCACAAGAATTTCTTGGTTGTTGAAAGAGTTTAGGTTGGCCTTGATTCGCTTCTAAAGATGAGCATCCCGCAGTTTGGTTAGGACGATACACCAAGTTAGGTTTAGGCTTGGATAGCCTTATACCCTCCACTTGTTTATTCTACTTAGCCTTCCCTTTCCTGCGTGTAACTTGAATGAACTCATCCTCCTTTGCATTCTTATTCACCATATTTTTTCCAACCGATTTAACTTGGACATGACAGGTGTACTCCCCATGACCAAATACCTTGCAATGCATGCAATGCGGTGGTTTCCAGTCAAACTTAATACCTACTACTGCCTTAGTAAATCCCACACCAGTGATACTAGGAATTCCCATGACCAGTTAACGCTCTAGCATAACTATGTCTTCTCCAAAATTTCTAACACATCTGACTCGTATAAGAATCAAGACGAACCGGTTTACCTAGTTTAGATGCCAACATGCTCAATCCATTTTCTGTATAACCAGCTAGTGGAACATCATATAATTTAACCCACATAGGAACTGACGACAGCTTGTGTTTAGACAGAGACACATTCGGAGTCCATTCATTAAGAAACAAAGGGGTGGATCGTATCATCCAAGGTCATCCAAGGTCCATTTTCCAACACTTGATGCATACCCTTTTCTGTTTCAAATTGAAAAAAGAAAAACCCCGCATTGTTCATCATCACCTTTTTTAACCCAAATTTAGCCCATGTATTCCTAACATAATTTTCTACTACCGGATATGCTAGTCTATCACCCAAAAAGTAGCCAAAAAGTGAATTAAAAAAACGACTATTTACCTCTAGAACCGAAGATAATGGAAGCAACAAATCAACACCCTCCATCTCATTCGGCGGCTTCATCAATATGAAATTCACCTTCCTTGGATCTACTTCCGATTTTAAAGTCGAAGCATACAAGACTGAAGGCATCCACATTTTACTTTCTTTTTCTTTTTCTGCCTCGTCATGTGACTTAAACTTCTCAGAATTCAAACCTTCATTTAAAATTTTAATAATTCCATCCCCATCTGAATCCACTGTAACCCTAAAATCATTATTCTTAACCTTCTTGCATTCGCCCACATCAGCACAACCTCACCAGCGTGAGGGTTGTTCTTGCTAGTAGATTGATCCCCAGCGCCGGGGAATCGTTTGCAATGAGCACAATCTCCAATCGAACAAGACCTAGTGGTGGAACAACATTCGAATCATCAGAACTCAAATCCTTAGCAGGCAACTTTCCAGCCGCAGTTGCCATGTTGTCTAACTTGTTCAATTTATCACGTAAATTTGTTAAATTAAATTCGAAATCCCTATCTCCCATTCAGAAATCTAACAACGCAAAATCTAGAAAAACACTAACCCATAAACCTACCGTGCACAAACGAATTCAGCAATTAAGATCAACAAAGGAAACCCTAACCCTAGAACAAAACCCTAACTCAGAAAGAGAAAGGATTCGATCGAAAAAAGAGAAGAAAACCCTACCCGACAATAAAACAAAACAAAGAGATCACAATTCTAACAGATCCATAGGAGAATCTGATTGAAAGAGTGACGAATTAGCATGTAAGAAAGTAGGAAAAAAGGTTTAGAAAAAAGAAGTTGATCACCATAGGGGGGGAGAGAAAAAGGGTTTGACTTGCTTGTGAGGATTCATTGCCCCCCCCCCAACCCCCCACCCCGCCCATTTCCACCAAGTATATTATAATATGTTTTCTAATATGGAAAATGAAAATAACATTTGTAGTTTTGAACGCGTTTTCAAAATTTTTATTTGTTTTCTAGAGATGGAAAACTCCTTTCATTTTTTAGAAAATTAGAAATGAAAAACTAAAAAATATTTTCCCCAACTAAACGTATCCTTAGGTTCCCAATTTTCATCTAAAAATATTTTAAAGGTATTAATATCACAATATATGACATCATAATGAATGTAATTCAATGCACGTACGATGCCTAAACATATTTGCAATCTTCGGGACCATATGAGAGTTGGATCACATAGATGTTGGTCAAGAATCCCATGAAATGCTTCC
The DNA here is from genome assembly GCA_025447715.1 of Asclepias incarnata. NCBI lineage: Eukaryota > Viridiplantae > Streptophyta > Magnoliopsida > Gentianales > Apocynaceae > Asclepias > Asclepias incarnata. The sequence continues at coordinate 5,769 of JAOEHQ010018546.1, forward strand.
TTGTAAATGATGATCTTTTTATTATCCTGGTCATAAGACTCTAATATAGAGCTGATATTTTTAAGCTAGAGACTAGAAGGCATTGAAATCTCTGTCTTGAACTTAATGTATCCTTGCCCATACTCACTATCTAGCCTCCATGGAGCAATATATCCCTTAACTTGCCATACTGCAAGACTCGTCCTTTGTACAGCTTTCCTGATCTACTTTCCTTTGTGATATTTTCATCAGACAACTTGGATAATATCTCTTGAAAGTGTTTCTAAGTAAAACAAAGAGCAAAAATGGCGGTATGAGAGAATGAGAAGTGAAAACCATGTAAGGCTATGCATGTACGGATGACAATAGATCGAATGTAATTGTAACCACATCCATATCCATTTATTTCCTCTATCCAAATGTATCCATATATGTTTAACAGATTAAAACACAGGTAAAGGTTATTTACAAAAATAGTCTATCTATTGCACGCGATTCTGGAAGTTGAGTCCCTCTTTCAAAAATCTTCATATGCTCAGTCATAATTGTAGCTTTTTTAACAACCAGTCACTCAAATGAGTCACCATGTGCTATTTAATTAGGTTATGAAGGTTGAGCTCTTAAAACTCAAAACAATATGAACCCCTAATCGATCAGAGTAGGTGTAGGACGGTTAATAGTTCCGCACTTTTTTAATCGTGGACTCTGGTAAGATGTGTGTGAGAGAGAAAAACTCTGGGTGGGAAGAGGTCAGAAGGAAAAAGGGTAACTACAACAAAGACAAATATGGTTTCAACTATCACAACAACAAGGTACGAGGTAACAATATCATCAAGTTTTTTGTCTCCAATCTACCCGAGGGTTGTCGACCATGGGACCTGGAATCTTGTATGAAAGGGTTTGGGGAGATAGCGGGGAGTTACATTGCAAGGAAGAGAACTAAGGAAGGCCTTAGGTTTGGATTCATAAGCTTCAGAGGTGTAAAAGACTGGAGAGCTATGGAGTCCGAACTCAGGAAAGTAAAGTTGGGAAAGAATAGTCTGCAGGTCAATGTAGCTAGGTTTGCTCTGGAAAACGTGGCTTCGGCAGCCAAAGTGAAGTCTCATGGCTCCAAGTCCAACAGCATGAAACCCCCAGGAAAGTTTGTTGAGGAAGAAAGATGGAAATCCGGAGGAAGCAGTTCGTTCGTGGATATTGTCAAAGGCCATAAAGTTGGAACCAAGGGTGTTAGATCTCTAAAGATTGATAACGATGTTGAGGCCTTCTCATCCTTCCATGGAAGGGCGTTAGTGGCTACTTGTGTGGGAGTTAATATTCTTACCGAGCTAAGGGCGAGGCTGGAGGGGGAAGGGCTAGAAGAGGTAGAGCTGAGATACCTTGGAGGTTTAGTTGTGCTTATTACGTTCCAAATAGAGGAGGTGGCAAACAATTTTTTGGTGAATCAATATAAGTGGAAATCTTGGTTTTCCAAACTAGAGAATTGGAAAGGGCAGCCAATCACGTATGAACGATTGGCATGGATAAACATTCGTGGGGTTCCGCTGCATTTGAAGACAGTGGGTACTTACAACAATATTGCTAACCTTTTTGGCAAGGTGATCAATCCGGTGGTGAACTTCGAAGGGAAGGATGACTGGTCAGCTGATAAGGTAGGGATTCTTGTGGTAGATGGGCAGTTAGTAGAGAGTGAGGTAAACCTTATTTGGCGTGATAAGGTGTACCGGGTTTGGATCTCCGAAAATGAGGAATGCTGGTTGTTGGGAAATTGGAAGAAAATGTCCAAGCCGGATAATGCTTCTCAGACGTCAAATTCCGGCAAGAATGACAAGGGAGATGGGGTAGACGAAGAGGTTTGTGGATCGGTTAACGGTAACCAAGAGAAGTTTCAAAAAAAAGAGAAGGTTGACAAAAAGTCTGCTGATGGAGGGCTCGAGGCAAGCGTGCATGAAAATCCTCTTGGATCTCCCGTGCAATCTAATGCTGTGCAGGTCCCAAAAGAAAATTTTGTTTTTATATCTGGTGGGCCACCAAAGGTTGTGGGAAAGCGGAATGTAAAAAAGATTAAGAGTTTCAAGGAAATATGGGAAAATAATGTTACTGCAAAAATGAACGTGCCAAGGAAAAGGCCCAGGTCTCCTGACCCATTTAACGTTTACGATATTTTGGGCCAAAAAAGAAAGCCCAATATTGCGAATGAGGAAGTGGACAATTCTGGGCCTGAAGAATCAGAAGAAGGGAGTGGTTTCGAAAGGGGGGTTGACCTCAACAATAGTCCACCTAATTCTCTGATAAATGGGGATTTTGATATCCCGGTATGTTCCAACAATATTATTATCGATGAGGGGTCGGGTACTAACAAGGAAGAAGAAGAGGTTGGTAATATTGGTTCCAAAGATGATGCTTTTTCAGGGGGCAAGAATAATATGGCGATTGATGAAGAAACTATAGCCACAGTGGAGATTGGTGATAAGATTGAAGTGGGGCTTCGCGGTTTTGAGACACTTATTTCAGAGGCAATTAGAGAAGAAGGTAATAATGTGGGTTATCAATGAATTTGCTTTCTATTAACATTCGTGGGGTGGGGGGTGATGGTAAAGCTAGTTGGATTAAGGAATTGATTGGAAAAGAAAAAGTTTCTGCTGTTGCTATTCAAGAAACCCAAGTTTTTGGGGTTTCTGACTTGGTAATTAAGAGTATCTGGGGTAATAAGAATGTGGAGTGGGATTTGGTAGAACCGAATGGTCGCTCTGGGGGTTTAATTACGATGTGGGATCCAGGGGTGTTCACTAAGGTTGACTGTAAAAAAGATAGTAACTTTCTACTTGTTAGTGGAAAGATTGTGGGATGTGATGATTTGGTTTTCTTGCTAAATGTCTACGCCCCTCAAAGGGTTAGACACAAGGCTTTTCTGTGGGATAGAATTAAAAGGCTAAAGGAGGGTATGGAGGGTTTGTGGTTTTTGATTGGTGATTTTAATGCGGTTAGGAACCAAGAGGAGAGATCGGGGTCTGTGTTTAATGGATCATGTGCGAGGAAGTTTAATGATTTCATTACCGAGGCTGATCTTCACGAATTTCAGATGACGGGGTGTAAGTTCACGTTTCTGGTGGATGGTCAGAGGGGGAAAAAACTGAGTAAAATTGATAGACTTTTGGTCGGGAGAGAGGTGATTGACAGATGGCCTAATGCATGTTTCAGGGCCCTCCATAGGAGGTTCTCGGACCATAATCCTATCTTGTTTCAGCTGGAGGATATGGATTATGGGCCTAAACCTTTTAGATTCTTTAGTTCGTGGTTGGATAGAGATGGTTTTGCCGAGGTAGTGAAGGAGGCTGTCAGTAATTTTAGTTTCCATGGGAATGCGGATACGAAGATTATGGTAAAATTTAAATGGCTTAGAGGTCAACTAAAAATATGGAGAGATGAGATGCGTTATAAGGAAAGCGAGGAGAAAGAGCTATGCAAAAGAGAATTGGACGAACTCGATATGATTTTGGAACAAAGGGAATTAACAGAAGACAAGGAGTGGATACGACTCGAATGTAAAAAAAAGATGTTAGAGATGGACAAACGTTTGGCTATGGACGTAAGGCAGAGATCGAGATGCAAGTGGGCGTTGGAGGGAGATGAGAATACAAAGTTTTTTCATAGCTTGATTAATAATAGAAAAAAGATTAATCGAATTCATGGAATGGAGATTGATGGAAAGTGGGAGGACGATCCTAAAACGGTTAAGGAGTTTATATTCAAGTTTTTCAAAAACAAATTTCATGAAGATCAGACTCATCGTCCGAGCCTCAACGGTAGTAGTGGTGTGCGTTTGGCAGATGAAGAAGTCAGTAGGCTTCTGGCCCGTTTTGAAAAAGATGAAATCAAAAAGGCCGTTTTCGATTGCGGGGATGACAAAGCACCAGGGCCCGATGGCTTTAATTTTAAATTTCTTAAAAGATTCTGGGATTTATTTGAAGACGATTTTGGGGAGTTATTTCGGGAATTCTATGAAAGTGGTAGAATCAATAAGGGCTGTGGGTCATCGTTTATTACTTTAATTCCTAAAGTCAAAGACCCGGGAAACCTTAACGACTATCGTCCCATTAACCTAGTGGGAATCATTTGTAAAGTGATATCGAAGTTGCTGGCCAACAGGTTAAAGAAGGTATTGGGGACAGTCATTTCGAGCTCTCAGTCAGCGTTTTTGCAAGATAGGCTCATTCTGGATGGGCCTCTGGTTTTAAACGAAGTGTTAACATGGGCAAAGAGGAAAAAGAAAAAACTGTTCATTCTCAAGGCTGACTTCCAGAAAGCATATGACAACGTAAATTGGTTTTTCTTACTTTCGATCATGAGACAATTTGGGTTTCCAGAGCAGTGGTGTATGTGGGTGCTGGGGCTTTTGAAGGCTGCTACTTCTTCGGTGTTGGTGAACGGGTCCCCTACTGAGGAATTCCGTTGCTCTAAAGGATTGAGACAAGGTGACCCCCTTTCTCCCTTCTTGTTTCTTTTTGTTATGGAGGCGTTATCAATGATGATGAAAAGAGCTTGTGATACTAAGATTTTTAAGGGAGTGGCACTTCCAAATGACGGGCCTGTACTATCCCATATGATTTATGCGGATGATTGTATTATTATGGGGGAATGGTCTGAGATTAATATTTGTAATATGGCAAGAATATTGAGAATTTTTTATTTATGCTCGGGGTTGCGTATTAATTTGATGAAGTCCAATCTGTATGAGGTAGGGGTGGGCAGTGTCAATCTGACAAGAATGGCGGCGTTGATTAAATGCAATATGGGTTCTTTTCCTGTTCGACATCTGGGAATCATGGTAGGGGCCAATATGAATAGATTAGAAAGCTGGAGGTTTGTGTTCGATATTTTTGAATCTCGTCTGGCGTGCTGGAAAGGAAAGTTGCTATCCTTGGCAGGAAGGCTGACCCTCATTAAGGCCGTTCTGGAGAGTATTCCTTCATACTATCTTTCGATCTTTAAAGCCCCGGTTTCGGTCATTAATGGATTGGAAGGTATAATCAGAAAATTTCTGTGGGGGGGTACGGTGGAGTCTAAGAAGATACACTGGGTAGCCTGGGAACGGGTTGCGTCTCCTATCAGTGGTGGTGGTCTGGGAATATCTAGACTGAAAGATGTTAATGTGGCGTTGCTATCAAAATGGATGTGGAGGTTCAGAAGGGATTCTCATGGTCTGTGGAGATCGGTGATGGTTGCTATCCACGACAACAGGAGATGTACTTCGCCTTTTCCGTATAACAGGTACATTACTGGAGTGTGGTCCAAGATGGTGAAAGAGCTGGACAAGATCAAAGTTAGTGGTGAAAGTATTAATTTGCTTTACAAAGCGGATATCGGTGATGGTTACTCGGTTAAATTCTGGCTGGAACCTTGGGTTTTATCGGTGCCGCTTTTGACAGTCTTCCCTAGGCTGTTTAGGTTGGATAGGATTAAAAACTGCAGAGTGAAAGATAGAGTGGGTAGTGAAGGTGGTTGGGACTGGACTCGGGCCCCCAATGGGGCAATGGAATTGGAGGAAGTGGGTAAGTTAAACAATCTAATGGTGCAGGTTAATCTTACCAACAACAGGGACCGTTGGGTTTGGAGGGGGGATGAGCTAAACGGTTTTGCTGTGAAAAAGATGAGGGAGCTATTGATAAAAGAAAAGGATTATGGCGACAGATTGGTATTCAAGTGGGTCAAGTGGGTGCCAAAAAAGTGTAACATTTTCGTTTGGCGGGCGGTTATTGATAGAGTGCCTACGTTGGTTGCGCTCAATTCGCGTAACTGCTATTGGGGATCATTGGTATGCGGGTTGTGTGATGACGGGACTGAAAGTATTGAGCACCTGTTGTGCTACTGTCGCGTTACTTCTACTGTTTGGAATCTGGTTTGTAATTGGTGTCGTGTCCCACAGGTTTTCTTTATGGATATCAAAGACATTGTGAAGACTCATAAGTTTGTAGGGGCAGGGAAAGAAAAGAGAAAGGTCATCAAAGGTATTGTATGGACGACGTGTTGGTGTATTTGGATGGCCAGAAACGATCGTAAGTTCAAAGGTGTAGAGTATAGTCCTGGTAAGATCTTTCATAATGTGAAAAGCCTTGGATTTCTTTGGTTTAGTAATAGAACTTCCAGAAAAGGAATTGGCTGGAAAGACTGGATCAATTTTGATTTCATGTAAATTCTGTATGTATGTTTCTTTTGTTTGGTTGCTTGTGTTCTACAAGGACCAGTGTATATGAATAAAAGTTGCAGTTTCAAAAAAAAATAGTTCCGCACTTTTGCAAATGTCAAAGGACAAAATCTATAAACAGGTACCTAAATTTCCTAAAGACGAACCTATTTTCGTTTACATTTAGGTTATTAAATATCAAACAAAAATGGGAATATCGTTAGTTTCAAATTAGGTTAAAAAAATGTTACATTTTTATGGATTTTGCCCATAAATCTATCGTCCCGGCACGATGATAACCCAGTGTGGTCGGGGGACATACGCCATAAAAGCAGAGGTCAATGGTTCAAATCAGGGGTGGATCCAAATCCAATGTGTTATGAGGGTGGGGAACGCCCCCGAACTTTGATTGCCTTTGAGCCCACCATGAAATTTTAGTGAAAAATAATTTTAATTCCCATAATATATATACACTTTACACTATCACTTTTTATAAGTAAACTAGAGATTATAACGAGTCTATTTACGAATCGACAACTATGTTTGCTATAACCATATTTTTACATTTGATTTTTGCCCCCTCTACGAAAAAAATCCTGGATCCGCCACTGGTCCAAATCCTGACCACATGTACCTTCAATGGTAGTGGAACCAGCCCCAACATCGTATGATCAAAAATTTATTACATATAAAATGAAAAAATGTACAGTATTACTTGATTTTTCCTTTCTTGGGAGAGATAACTACGACGCCGGCGAATACTTTTATTCTTGGGTGGAACGTCAATTTCATCGTTTAAATACTCCTTTTCCGCCATTTCTGATGAAAATCACCAACCTTAATCAGTCACTAAAATAGTATATCGAATCAAACTATATATACATACATACACACACATATATATATACATACATACATATATATATATATATTATATTATATGAGTTACCAGATGAAGAATGCTCACTGTAGTAGTGCTCTAGTTGGTACTTTTGGACTTTTGGTAGTGAAATGTTTCCATACAAATACAAATGGTCGTTTTCCACTTTTCATAATGGCATAATTGTAATTACCATGAAATGTTTGGCATATACATAATATTTTATTGGATTCCGTTCAAACTTCAAACACGCTTTCGAGGAAATCAACTTGTAAGTACCAAAATGGCATATTGGACCATCTTTCTTTATTAATAAAACTAGCGATCATCTGACTGTGCAATGCGCAGCCCATTAAAAACGAGTTTTATATAATGTAATGAAGGAATATAGAGTTTTAATAACTTTAATTTTTAACATTATTTAACTTCTTTTTTTGAAAGGCCAACAAAGATAATTATATTAACAAGTTTAGCGGGAAGCTAGAGCAATAAGTTACAAATACAATTAACATCCGAGTGTAACAAGAGGAGCACCAAATAAACTATACACTAAACACATATACATGAAACATTAATATTTCTCCGGTCATCCCAATGGGACAAGTTAGCTCTAGATTTAATTCTGAAAAAATCTCAAATTCTGGACTTCATTGACAACATAGCTCCTATTCACTTGCTTTCCTTTCATAAAGACCGATTTCTTGCTAACCAAATGGACCAAATGGTCGTGAGAATAACACCATGTATGAGCTTACATCATCTTATTAAACCCCGCCAGACATTATAGGCAACTTTCGGCTTTGGTTTATCAAAAGAGTTCAACGCCTAAAATGAAAAATAAAGACAAATTAGACAAAATACACATTTGTTGTGCTTCTGTATTATTGAGCATCCTCCGGCTGATAGATGTAGTTGTCTCGGTCTCATGAAACCAAGTAAACATATATGGTGGTTTATTTTTACATGACAGGTTTTCTACATTGCTAACAATAATAATAACTATACAGATACAATGATATCTCGCAAGCGTTCACTAACATAAGTAATGATATATCCGCCTAATTTATTCTCTTAAAAATCCTTCTAACCATAACATGGTGATACTTGGAGAAATAAAAAAAACATAGATGAGGAAAAAGAATGAGTGGAATCCATATATCATGAGCATATGGTATCAGGGGGTTTTTTAGGAGGACGAGTTAGGAGGATAAATCATTTTCCATATAGCAAATATAATCATGTGAGAGTAACAAAATACGAACACTAAAACTTGTGTACATAGTTTTCTATTCACACAAGTTGTGTATCCAGTGTGTTAGTAGTTTGGCATTCGCAGAACTACTAAAACTTGACTCTACAAAAGACATACATATATGTGTATTTTAAGTAAGACAGACAAAATAAATGAAATTCAATGATGAAAGCACTTATGGATTCTAACGTAATGCATGCCCAGACAAAATACAGGCAGTCTAGATGTACAAAGAATAATGGCCAAAAAAATAATAATAGGGGGAAGTGGAGACTAATAGCGGGAACAACAAGCACGGAAGATAAGGGTGGAAGGAGTGTCTCCCCACTCCTCCTCACATTTCCCCACCTTTTCTATTTTTCCCCATTTTTTACCCACTTGCAAGGAATGCTTCACCACCGCTACCCACCTTTTTTTTTATAATAATAAAGAAGAAGGTGGTGAGAAAACCGGTGAGGGTTGTGTCCACTTTATTCCCCACCCATTAGGTACCTAATAGGCGGAATGGTGTTCCACCGGGTCACCGATCGGTGACCACCTTGCTCCCCACCGTACTCCGTCAACCCTAAGAGACTAAAATCGAGTGGAATCAAGAAAAAAAATAGCAAACAAGAAATCAAAGACTACCTCATTCAAAGAGTCAGATGCATTCAATATTTCTTTATATATGTTTATGTTTATGATGTGTGCCCATTTATTTGTTTGGCCCAAAAAGTCTTGTTACGTTTAAGTATGTAGTATTTCAAATATTTGTGTATATTCTATATAATTTTTTTCAGCGTAAATAAAAAACTGGGAATATCATAAAATAAAAACTGATATATAATAATCAAACTTATCATTCAGGTTATTTACAAAAT